>MQRK01232218.1:2019-16551 GCA_001938485.1 Girardia tigrina | reverse complement strand
CCATTTTCTGCGTAGTAGCCGCAAACTCTTAAGTGTTTATGCATCGCTTAAACGTGTACAAGAGCTAGCCGAACTTGAAAATCTAAGTTCAGCGCCTCGGCATCCTAGCTTCTTATAAATCATATCAATATTATGTGTTTTTTTCGGATAAAAGTTCAAAAATCAATACTATGTTCTCAAACTTATTTTGTAAATATTTGTTAAGATACCAATGTGTATTTGCTTGTACTTACTTGTTCGCATTTACATATTTACATGTTCGTGTGTTGTGTCATATATTACTATTTTTTAAATTTATATATGATTAAAAAATCAATAAATGATCAAATAACAATTTAAAAAGTTATTCATAGCTTCCACGCGAGAGATTACTAGTATAAAATATTTACAAATCATTTATAAATTCACAGCCTTACAAATGTCACATATCATTTGCTTTATTCCTCAAGCATTTACACGATCATTTGTTCAGCTACAAATTGTGCCACAATACTTATTTGATATTTTAATAATTCTATCATTCAAATCAGCATTTGACATTTCTATTTTTTTAACTTCCGGTTAATAAAATTCAATATCCACAAACATTAGATCAAACAATTTGTTCATTGGGTGCGTTAATTCTTTAAGCAAAGTAACAATATTTTTTGCTCATTGTTCTGTGCTGTGTTTATTTAATACACTTTTGTTTACCATAGTTGGTTTTCTATTTTTATTGACTAAGGAGGTTCACTGATTGATTAAAATTAATATCAGTTAGCCTTTTCAACAATATTTATCTTCAATAAAATTATTATCTTTAATATTATTTACCTTTAACCTCTTTACCGTACATCACGAGTTAACTCGTCTTCAGATAAATCATTATTTATTATGATTATAATTTATGCATAGTGTAGTTTGTGTAGATTTATACATACATACAGGTATGTGTAGGTATGCACACTGGAGAAAAGCAATTTAGTTGCAATAATTGTAGCAAACAAAAAAATTTTTTTTCCACGGTAAAGGGGTTAATTATCTCCACGCAGTATTTAGCGTTTCAATTCATAGTAATATTAATCAAAATTAGAAATAATAATTAATAAAATTTAAATTATAATTTGAACATTGATTTAGTAAATTCTTATTTCCGTTGAAATGTAAATTATTGTTTTTACTAAAAAGGAAATATTTTTTCTTGATCTTTTTATAATTACAAAAAATTATTCTTACCATACAATATTGTAAAATTAATTAGAAAATTATATTCTAAATTATTGAAATTATTAAAATAAAATTTTATTTGCAAAAATCAAATATTTTTAGAAAGAAAATTATGAAAATTATTTAAATTTCGTTTTTAAATATTGAAAAAAATTTCCCTGTCTCAAAATAATTCAAAAAAATTGATTCAAATTAAAAAATAAATATTCTAATTTTATAAATTTTTTTTAAATCAAAAAAAGTATTCATTAAAAGAAAATTAAATCTCAAATAATTTTTAATGAAAGTCAATTAAATTTTGTGTTGGTTTTTAAAATCAAAATAATTCTTAGAGGAAACTTTTTGTCTGATTTTAAAAATAATAAAATATAATTTCTAAAAATAATTTTCAAAACATATTCATTGATTATTTAATTAATTTATTTTTATTTATTAATTTTTTTATTTTAAAAAATAAGCTGTTTATAAAAAAATAAAATAAAATATTTTCGAACTTTTTTCACTTCAATGAGTAAATTTCTGTTAATTTCTATTTTCTTGACTCCGTGCATTTGCTTCAAAGCTATGACATTTCCCTTGTAAAGAGCTGTGGTAATAAATTGCTTCATGCAATGCAAATTGTCTGATTGAATACCGGTAAAACTTTCCCAACTATTGATACTCACGGTCATGGAATTATTTCTTGATGGTCTCGGCTAAATAAAATTATATTTTAGTAAGTATAAATTAAACATAAAAATGAAATTTTTTATTCTTAGATAAATATATACTTTTAAAAAATAATTTTGTTGAAGCTTTTTAAAAAATTGATTATTGTACATGTTTCGGAACATCATTTTCCATCGTCAACGATTGTAATGTAACGTATTATATAATAAATGGGAGAATATTTAAAATTAAAGATTTTAAGATTTTAGACGGCCCTATTTTGACAATTTTGAATATTACTTAATGGGTTGTAGAGTCTAATGATTCATAGAGTCTAATAATGATTCACAAACTGCCTTTCATAGTGTAAATCAAAACATTTCTGTAAAACAGGAAACTCATCCTTTAAAACAGAAGAGATTCAAATTTTACAGTGTGATCAAGAACCTTACTTGATCGACTCGATTGTGAATGCTCACTAATCCAGGTTTTGAGATGACGATTTGTCTTTCCAATGTACGAGTTTTTATATCTGTGACACTCAAATTTATAAACCAGAATTATTGAGTATCGCTATCTTCAGAACAATTCTACAATCCGATGCTATTTATAAATTGAATTGGCTAGATTTTCAAGCCATAATTTGTAGTACAACAGACTCAGATCGAGATTTTCATTCATATGGACTTGTAGTCTGTATAAATAAAAGACTGCTTACTTTATTTGCCTTTTTAAGAGATTTGTTGAAAGTATATCAAAGATGCATAATGCGTCTTTTGAGCCTGAAATACTAGGTTGTGACGCATCGGCTTCAATAAAAACTTATTTGTTTAACCTTTCATAATGTGTTGGGCTCATATGCGTGGAGCTTGTGCTAAAAACGTATAAGCACGGGTCACTACAGATTTTCATAAACTTTTTTTTGAAGACATTGATAAAGTAATCATTCTGAAATCTTTGGAAAAGCGTCATATCTTTTTCTTAAAAAATAAAATAAAGATTTTCCAAAATTTATCGACCATTTCAATAATGATACCAACATTTTACTCCGAGTACCAAAAAGGATTCGGAGAATTTAACCAATTTATCAAAGAAGAGGGAACTTAGTCGTTGTCTTTGAGATGGTTGCAAACTGGTCGAAAACTTATAAGACGGTTGTGGCATCTCCTCTTATTAGATATTCTTGTAACATCCTCGAAATTAATATTAAGAATTACTTCAGACATCCAAATTTCATTATACAACACAAATGTTTAAATGTTTATTTTTATAGAAACAATTTGTTTTATAAATCTTAAACCGATATAAATAAAAATACTTATAGTATTAATATTTGATTTAATTTTGATTTTATAGATCAATTTTAAATTACGATAACATTTTAAAATATTTAATCGTTTCGTTTATTTTTTTTAATTTTAAAAATCTTTACACATAAAAATTAATTATACATTTTAATTTTTATATTATATTTAAAACTCTCAAAAATGTTTAATTATTAACAATTTAATTAGATCTTCTTAATTTTAGAAATTTCCTTTTCTAACTTCACATATTTAAATATATCTAAATTTTAATTTGTACGTATTTAATTTAACTTTATCCCATTAATTGTTTGGACCAGTGCTTATTAATGGACATAAACTGATAAAGTTTTGCTGTCAGAAGATCTTGATATAACAGTCAAATATTTCTTCCATCAGGAAATATAAACCCACTTGCAAAAAGTGTTATTAAAGAAAAAAATTACCTATTTCAAATTCTTTCGAGTAATTTAAAAAACGTGCTTTCAAGTTTAGAAAATCATTTCTTAAAGAAAAAGCTTGGCAAAATTGAGTATGCGACTGTCCAGCATTTTACAAAAAATATTAGTGCAAGCATGTTTTTGGAATTTCAATTAGAACCGGTCCTTGTAAACCACCTCATGTTTCCAAAAATGTGCAGCTTGAAGAAGTGTAGCAGACCAACCCACGCTAAAAAGGCTTTAATTGCTTAATAAAAAATATGAATTTTTTATTATTATTATTTATTTTTTTACTGAGCATTTCATATTATTTTACTTTGTGTTTAATTTTTTTACATAGTGAAAATAAATATTTTACTTAGAATTTATTGAATAAAATACATAGCGTTTTATTAATTATACATTTTTCTCAACATATTTAAAGTACAAAATATTCATATATTATTGGATGCACTTATTTTTAAAAAAATGTTTTCCTATTTTTCTTCATCATTTATCTCCATATTCGATCTATTAAGTCTCCTTCAAATTATAAAATGAATTAAATTTTCTCTCTTTGTAAAGAAAATATTTTAATCTCTTCCGATAAAACTCATCAATCTGATAATTTTCCTCCAAATCGTTTATCGGACTCCGCGGCACAGAATCTCCTCCGAGCGCTCTTGAACATAAATCATTGAAAAGAAACTGATGATAAAGAAAATAATTTGTTTTGATTAATTTCTTTAATTTGATTTTTAAATATAAAAATTAATATATAAACGAGCTCTTTTCTGTAATAAAATATCGCCGTATTTTAATAACATTTTATGTAATTGAAGTATTATAAAAGTAAAATACATTAAATTTGAAAATATTTAAATTATCTTTTACATCAATTAGTAGGAAAGACAAACAAATAATACCATTATTTTTTTCATTATAATAATTATTAATTAAAAATGTTTTTTTTAATTTTCTCCACATTTATTTTACATGTTTTATCAGACATTTCTTAAAGAACATATTTTCTACCATGTACTCTTTGAATGACTTTATATGACCCATTGTATTTTACTTGATGTTTTGTTTTAGATTTTAACATCATTAATATCTTATCTCCTAGAAGAACTGTCTTCCAGTTACGTCCTTCTAATCCTGGTCATATTGAACTGTTTCAATATTTCTTCCACGCCATTTTCTTACCTAATGCGTCTTTTGAAAATGATTTCAGTCAGACTTTATTGGCTCTATTTGTACAGTTGTATTAAGGAAATATCAGCTGAAAAACTGAATTTCAAAATTCTGTTTTTCTGCGATTTTTTTCATCTTCTTGACCTCATAAACCTTTTTGCAATCTTCACCCATCTATTTAACACAACTATTATAACATCCTGAAACCAATCAACATTGGGCATTGGAGACACTTGTCTATTTGGAACTACATTTAAAGTCCTAAAATTTAATCAAATAATGATATCTTTCTTCTCTTTTTTCCACATGCAAATAAATGGCCTGTTCCAGAGTGAATTAAATTTTCGAAGGATATTATTAACGCACAATTTTTAAAAGGTATTTATTATTCAAAAGGTGCATTGGCTGACAGAAAAGTGTCAAATTAATTGGCTCACTGCTTGTCTTAATATGATAATTGGTGAAAATGGCATATCTGATACATGATTCTTCAGCCTTCAATATTTGAGTATGATCCTGAATGATATCCAGCAGTTTTGAATTGATTCTACATATGCAATCTAAGAGTGTTTGTTCACAACTTTTGATAATGTGAATCAATTTTTTAGGAATAAAAAAATCATTTTTGTCGCATTTGATAAGTGATCAATTATCTTACTCAATATCCTCAACTGTGAAGGTGTCGAATCCATTTCTAATTCTATATTATATACAATCTATATCAGGGGTGGGTACACTTAAACGTTGTATGATCGACTAAAATTTTTAATATTTAACTGCGATCGACTCTCTCAGAAATGAGAAAACATATAAACATTATGATTATTAATTTTATTATAAAATTACATATTTATTGTACAAGGTAAGTGTAATTAATTTTTGGATGTTGACGCATGGCATTACATTTCATCGCAGTCTTGTAAAGTTAGTTTGAATTCACTGATACACAGTCTGATAGATGCCATCAAGTGGTTATCAGTCAGATTTGTGAAAAGAAAATAATTTTGCGATTTGATTATTTTCATTTGCGAAAATGCTAATTTTCATAAATAAGCGGAACCAAAGCATATTAATATTTTTGATGCTACTGATCTCAATAATGGAGTTTTTTCTTCTGGTAGAAACTCCCAAAAAAATTTCATTTGCACTTGATTTCAAAATTTAATCTGATTTTATTGTTGAAACTTCCGACTCTACATCTGATAAATTTAATTAGAAAATATGAGCTACATTGGATGACAAATCTTCGACATTATGTTCTCCACATGAAAAGGAAATAAATTCAAAAATAGTTTTGAAAACTACAAAGATTTGAAAATCATCTCTCAAATTCTAAGTTAATATTGTATATTTTAGAACAAACCTTTTCGATGTTGCATTTACCAGTAAGTTTAATTTGATTTTCTAAATATAGAAAATTCTTAAGTCATTATTTTTTAATTGTGACGTATACAATTTTAATTTTGCTTTAAAACCATTTTCAGAACTGACTAACTTAATAATATTCTTTCCTTTTCCTTGTAAGTGTAAATTGAGAGAGTTATAACGATTCATAAATTCCTTTAGATAAGCTAAATTTTGTAACTAAACTGGATCTTCCAACTTTTCTTGTTTTTCTCCCAACGAATTTAAAAATTGAACAATTTTAGGCAAAAGATTTTAAAATATTTTTACAAAGCTTTCGTGGCTACGCCAAATTACAATTCAAAAAAAGTAATAAATCTTCGTATTGGGAATCATTATCTTCAAGTAGAGTACGGATTTCGTACTACAGAACAGTGGCCTCCTTAAATTACCTACCCTTATTAAGTTAGTTATTTTCATAATATAACTAGCATCTAATATTTTTGCAGATAAGGCGTTATGATATTATCATGTAATGAAAGGATATAAAATCAGGAAATTGTTCATTTTGTTGACAAATATTTACAAATCCATTTTTTTTACCAACCATTGCAGGTGTTCAATCGGTTGATAGAGAAATAAAATTATGTAGAGGCAATTTTGTTTTCTCTGTAAATGTAATAAATGTTGTGAAAAATGTCTTCTTACCACGTCGTACCTTTCATCGGAAGAATTGGTAAAAATTTCTCTTTTGTCGAAATATCGGAGAATATCCTTCTTATAAACATAATTAATTGTGCAGTGTCAATGACAACCGTTAATTTTATGAAAACTTTAATGAAAAGAAGCTGCAGTTTTGTTGATCTTCCAATTGTTGAGTTACATTACTACTCATATCTTCATTACGTCGAGTTATAGTTCTGCGAGAAAGTTGCAAATACTTAATTTTATTAAGAATTTTTTTTTATTTTTAAAGTTGTTAAATAATTTTTCTCTGCTCTCAAGGAATGCTTCCAACACGAAAACTTTACCATCACGATAAGACATTTTATGTTTCCCCAAAACATAGGAGATCACATAGAATGCTTTAGTGACAAACTAAGATTGTTACGAAGACTTTTGGAGTGTAAGATGCTATGCGGTTAATTTTAATACATGAATCAACACTAAATTTTTGAGTATTCAAACAAAATCCAATCATTTCATATTAATTTCCATTAATTTAAACTTTAAATATATTTTAATTTTAAACGTTGAATTTTGAGTCTTAATTTACAATCTTAATGAAAATTTGTGTATTTCCATTTTATTTTTACGATTCATTTTTACTCAGGTAAATCTTTTGTTAAATATTTTAAATTTATCTGAAAAAACGTCTACGATCTACTATCAAACAGCCTGCGATCGACCGTTTACCCACCACTGGGTTTTAGTGTCTTATTAGCAATCATTAACGATACAAACTCGCATAATGAGAATCAAAATTCTTTTGAAGAATAGAAAATTCATGTTTTGAAAGTGATGAATTCTATCTTATTTACATTTCCAGTGATCAAGCACTTTAATCAATCTACTCGACTGTGAGTGTTCCGTAATACCTCTTTTGAGATGACGATTTCTCTCTCCAATATACGAGTTTCTACACGCATGACAATTAAGTTTGTACACAAGATTAGCTTTTACTCAATTTTCAAAATATATTTCATTGTAGAAAAGAAAGATAACTTATAAATATATATGTATATAAATCTAGTATTTAAAATATAATATTTGATTTTATGTATTCTAATACGTTTTTTAATAAGGATTAATTTGCTAAAGGTAATAAATACTGATTACAATTTAGTTATTGTCATTTGGTTCTAGTTATTTACAGTGATAATTTTACATTTTATATCAAATATATTTTTGAGAGGAAGTTATTTTTTGTAATAGAAATCAAAAACATAATTTTCAAATGGATTTTTTTATTTCTAAACAAAACAATATTGAGAGAGAACTGCATTCAGGAGACTTTTACGACAAACTCAGGAACTAGAATTATTTTATTTTCCTCAACAACACGAATTCTGTCTGGCAAACTTATTTTTATTATGTTACAAAAGGAAAAAAGAAATTAGTTAATTACATAAAAAATAATAATTATCAAATGCAAATTTGATTTTCTATTGAAATCAAAAATAATATATATAAAGAGAATTTCATTTCTTTTATATAATAATACATTACTCAAAATAATTATAATTTGAAAAATTACTTCTAATTTAAATAAAAGTAGACTATTTTCTACATATGTAATTATTGAAAATGTGTCACAAACGTTTTCTATTAAAATAAATATTTTGAAAAATTTGTAAGTCTTTGTGAATTTCTATTTACCATAATAAACTAGTAAGTTTTGCCAAAACAGAAATTCTAGGATTCGTTTGTCAAACTTATAGGTAAAAGGTATATGAGTATTATTAGCAACATCACAATTTGAGTGTAAACATTTATTAACAACACAAACATATTCAGTAGCAATTTCTGCAGGAAGAATCATTCTTGAATAATATGTTTTTTTGTACCTATATTCAATCAAAAAAATCAATTAATAGGAAGACTTTAATATTAACTTTTAATTTTTGAAAATTTTATTGGATAAAAAGGCATTAATTAATTTTTAAAATAAACATTAGTGTTTTAAAAATATATTAAATTCAATAAGTTAAAATCATTTACTAAAAATATCATTAAAATTTATAATTATAAAACTTTTAATTAATTAGTATTTAAAAATTAATCTCATTAAATTAATTTCATTAGATTTAAATAATTAATAAATAACATATCACTCCCATCTGAGTAGGAGAGTCATCAATCTAAACAGCATACAAACAACAAACTTACAACATTCCGAATTTTCCCTCACAAGTATAAAGATACAAATAAAAGACAACTTCAAATAGGTATTTCAGTAATTTTAGTATTTCCATAAAACGGATGGTATCTTTATTATTCCTTCTGAATGGAAATATTGTTGAGTCTTACGAATCCTTATTTTATATATTTGAAAAATAATTTTATTAAAGGTTTTTTAAGAAATTGGTTTCTGAACATCTTTTAGAATTTCGTATCAAAGAAAATCAAAGATACAAAAACAAAAACCACACGCTTTCGGTGAACAGTTCGACTTCCATTTTACTCCACAACAAATCAAAACATCACACTGCACTTAAGACCGTGATACAAAATACACGAACTTGAGTTGAAACTTCTGCATCATCCTTCATATTCCCCAGACCTAGCCCAAATTGATAACTATTGAATTACTATTCTCAACATGATGCCGTAAAAATGACTTTCTAAGAATTTATATATTCTCACCCACCAATTTTTTATTCAAATTACTTCAAACTCAAATTGCAAAAATGCGTCGATAATATTGGTCCATACTTTGATGAATGAAATATTTGTATTATAAAACTATCAATAAACTTTGACTTATGTTCCACAATTTTCATACTTGATGACCTGATACATTGGCTAACTTAAAATCATGAAAATCATCTTAAGGTTTGGTCTAGATATAACATATCAAAATTAAAAAAAATGAATATAAATATATGAATATATGAATAGGGAGTGACGATGTCACGTTTAACGATGAGTCGACCATTTTTAACGATGTACGATATGATGTGTCGCTCTCCATATATGAATGTAAATATAAACAAATATAATGTGTCAGCACAATGAGCATTCAAAGAAATTAAAATTTCTTTTGTGAAAAGTGTATGCAAGCATTTGACAATATAATTTTTATATATAAAATACGCATCTTCCCCTTTTCAACAAAATATTTTATGGAAAGTTGTTTCCGTGAAAAAACACATTCCTCTTTCAAACTACGACTGTTAATCGAAGTGATACTTTTAGTTCCATTACCTCAAAACTACGACCTGCAAGACCTCGAACGAAAAAAAATAATATATATTTTAACACAAGTAACAAATAAATCCGAAAAGTAATTTAAATACTGAAATTTAGTGAAACAATCAATTTTGTCAACCCAGAAACTTATTAATATTGTGGATCTTCTGACATTGACCATTGTTTCGACCACAACTTTTTTTAACTTTTCTCAATTAGCAAAAAAAAACTTTTCTCTATTAGCAAAGACTGCATTTACTAACATTTCAGATACAAGTATTTAAATTTTATATATTTTTAATCGACTTTTGCCTTCTTTTTACAATGTCAAATGATGGCCACTAGAATTAGTATTCTTCCTTTTACTGATTTAACTTATAAAAGATACGTTAAAATATAATATTCAAGGTACATCATGAGTAACGCCCGTATTATATTATTTATAAGTACTATCTTGTTTCTTTTATTTTGAATATATATTGTAAAATATTTTAGAATAGTTTTACTATGCAGGATTATATCCTCCTCTAATTTTTAATATATCTGATAATTGAAAATTATTTTTTGTGAACCGAAGAATAAAAGAAACATGATAAGAATCATAATGTAGGGCTCTTGACCGTTGACTTCATCTTTTCTTAGATCTGCAGAAAATATTAATAAACTATATTCCCATTTAATAAAGAAAACAATGGGTAAGATACTTTTGGAAAATAGTTCTGATCAATTATGATTTTTTGGTATATCTACAGCATGAACCATTATATTTCAAATTATGTTAAAAAGGTTGTCACTTGAAATATCTGTATCTGGTACTACTTCGAACCAGTTTCCTTTAGAATTTATTATGCAGATCAGGTATATACAAGAAATGCATTTAATAAGTATCCGGTCTGACAGAGAACGAATTCAAAAGAGGGCTATTTTATAAACGAATAAGCATAAAGTTTGTTCAACTTATTGTCCATTTCGTTCATCACACTTCCACCAACAAATAATCAATTCAGAAAAAGCCTCTTTAAGAAACATTGGGAAGTATGCGACGAAACGATTCTCTACGACAACTTTCACATAATTTTTGGATCCTAACTGGGGGCCTACGAAATGCTTCTTTGGGTGTCTGAATAGGTAAAGATCGTTCGATGTCAGATTTAGACAGTATGGCGGATGATCCACAAGTATCCGTCCAGCACCTTCAATTGTGCCTGCTATGAGCGCTGGCCATTTCTCATGGAGAAACCAAAGTGGCGTGTTCTTCTGAATCGATCAAGTAATTCCACAATTCTAAGACTCTTTCTATATTTAATTCAACAATAATTATTGTTTATATTCAAATATTATAGTCTGACTTTTGACTTAACGCAGTTTACATATATATATATATATATACAGGGTGATCATAAAGTAACTACCGGGTTTTAAACTGCAATAGCTTTTGAATTATATTGTATTTCTTTTTAATTAAAAGTACATTTTGCTTAAATGTATTAATTGTTGTTATTGTTTTAAGCGTAAGATTCTAAATGGATGTAAATCAGCGTGTAAAAATTGTTATTTTATTTGCGAAGCATAAGTCAGTGACTTTAGTAAGAAGAGAACTTTAACGACTTAAATGGAAAAATATTCCAACCGAAAAAAGTATTAGAAGCATCTTCAAAAAGTTTGAGGAAACAGGAAGCGTTCTAAATGCCCCAAAATCTGGAAGACCACCAATTGATGATGAAAAGAAAAATGAGATAGCAGAAGTTTTTAAGCAAGAATCCCAGTCTTCTATCAGGAAATCGTTGTCAACTCTGAATTGCTCTTATGGAACTGTTCAAAAAGTATTACGAAAAGACTTTAAAATGTTCTCATACAGAATTCAAGCCACACAAAATTTGTATGAAGAAGATTGCGCTCTTACACGTGTTACGTGTTACGTGTTATATTATATTCAATCGATAGATGTAGATGAAAATTTTCTTAGTAACCTGATATTCTCTGATGAGTCAACTTTCCATCTTAACGGCATTGTAAACAGACATAAATGTCGCATTTGGGGCAGTGAAACACCAACCGAAACATATCAGAGGTCACAGGCTAGTGAAAAAGTTAATGTTTGGATGGGATTGTCTTCAAATCGTGTTCATGGGCCCTTTTTTATTGAAGGAAACATAACAGCGGCGCTTTACCTGGATATGTTAAAAAGTTGCTTTATGCCATCGTTATCAAGAACATGCAAACGGAGATCTGTGTTCCAGCAAGATGGAGCACCTGCCCATTATTAACTGATTGTGCAACAATTTCTGGATGAAGCATTTCCACAATGTTAGCTGGGACGAAGTGGTCCATATGTATGGCCGGACAGGTCACCTGATTTGACACCATTCGATGTTTTTGTGTGGGGGTATTTAAAGAAGGAAGTGTAGAAGAGAAAACCAGAAACAATTCAGCAAATTAAAGATTTTATTTGTCAAGAAGCGGCAAAAATAGATGGTGAAATGTGCCAGAATGCCTTTTTATGGACGCCTTAAACATTTTATTGATGTCGATGGTTATTCTTTTGAATATTATGAAATTTTAATAAATGATTTTTTGTTATTTAAAACCATTTTTTCATAATGTTTTGCCAAAAAAAGTCATTGCAGTTTAAAACCCGGTAGTTACTTTATGATCACCCTGTTTATAGATAGTAAAGAAATCACACCATTTTAATAGTTTTTTTATTATACAACAAAACATGTTTCGTCATTACGTCATCATCGGTTGTGAAATAATTTAGGATTACAATAAAGGACTTGAAATTCAAAATTATTTCACAACTGATGATATCGTAATGGCGAAACATGTTTTGTTGTATAATAAAAAACTATTAAGATGGTGTGTTTTCTTTATTTTTGTTTATAAATAAATTTCCATTAAATGTATATTTTATATATATAGTGTATTTAGTGATATACAATGAAAGAAATAAGCTAAGAAGAGGCTGTTTAAAAAAATTCGATATTTAACGAATCTAGAAATTGTTGCTATTTAAAATATCATTTTTTTAATATTTCACCATATATTAATTATTTCTTTTAAAAATAATAAATATAAAAGAGCAATCAAAACAATTTTGAATATGATCTTATTTCCCTTTTATTAAAAAATATAAAAAAGTTAGCTATTTCTTCAGTAATAAACAAATTAAAAATAATTCTATAATATATTAAAACCATATAAATTTAAATTTTAAATTGTTTCATATAATAATTGTGTGAAAATTTGTAAGTTGGTAATTAAATTCTGCTTTTAAGGACATTTGAAAGGAAATATAAATAAATATTTAATAAAAAGGAATATGGAACCACTATTCCTCCTATCGGTTGCCCCGAATTAGATGTAATTGGTAGCGTTAATGGTGATGTATTTATCCTTAAAATCAACGAGAATAAATGATAGAAGTAGTGACCATTTGCCTATTTGTTTCCTGCTCTTGTTTGTTCGAAAATGAAAGTGTCTGGTCAGAAATATCTGTCCGAAGGGTTCCACTCGATAGGAATCCATCGTGCCCGGCTCTCAATCCACTGCTACTGCTCGTGGAATACACTCTCCCCCAGTGGCTTCATTGCAGCAGACATTAATCCGCTCCGATTGCAGATCGAGATCTCTAAGATACATGCCAGTTGGATGGATTCGATGTTCGTTTGACATCACTTCCCAAAATTTTGATTCCTTTTGATCTCCACAGTAACCAGCTCAAAATAAGCAATGTCTCTCATGTTTTACGGTTTTAATTTATTCCTTTTTCTTTTTATCTCGGTGAAAATCCTTTAAAAAACAAACGAGCCAACATTAATTTTTATTTTCAAATCACATTTCTTTAACACTTTCTTTTCATTAAAACAAAATCAATAAAAAAATAAAACATTTGTTTGAACATAAATTAATTATTTTTTTTACTTTACATAAAATCATTTTTCATTATTTCATCCAAAAATAAAATCTCTTTCTTTAACAAATAATTAACTTTTTTATCATGATGTTTATCAGCACTAGCTCATGTACCGGTTGATGATGTTGCTGAGTCATTCGACTTGCTAACTGAACAGATGCCAGAACATGATAAAATGAATGAGCTTCTATCTTACTTTGAACACACCTATATTAGAGGTAGAAGACTTCGAGGCAGAGGCAACAATTTTGACTCAGCGACGTTTCCAATCCCTATGTGGAATCAATACGACTCTGTCGGTGACGGAATCGCACGGACCACAAACATCTTCGAAGGGTGGCATCATGGAACTCAATCCTTATTCATGTGCAGTCATCCTTCAATGTGGTTGCTCATCGAAGGGTTGGAGAAGGATTGTCAAAAACATAAGGCAGCATTCATGCAAGGGGCTACAGGAATCCAGGAAATAAGTGTCAAGAAATATCGAGACTTAGTGGACAGAGTCAGACGTGCTATAGCCGGTTACGGAAGAGCGGATGTCCTTATGTATCTGAAAGCAATTGCACATTTATCCCACAATTAACACTTT
>MQRK01232216.1:2072-33017 GCA_001938485.1 Girardia tigrina | reverse complement strand
TGTAACATAGAATAAGAGTTCAGTAATATTTTCTATAATTTATATCTAAACGTGATTGTGAAGGCGAAACAGATAATGAAGCAACTGTAACCCTACTTTTGGCCCACCCTGTATAAAAACTTTATTTCATCAATTAATGAGATTGGTTCGAGCTACGAACAATTAACGCAGCCTTCGAATTACTTCAATTCATTTAAGATCAAATCAGTGTAATTTCATTGAATAATATTAGTGAACGAAATAACTCAATTATTTACACACAGTAAAAACATACAGATCACCAACAGATTGTTTGCACACATGACATTCAGCGACGGTATATAGTAAACCATACATTTATTGTATATTTATATATTAATATATATATATATATATATATATATATATTAATTCTAGAAAAAAATAATTTAGTGAAAGCCATTGAAGTTTCCTTCAGCTATACCGTTGTTTTTGTTCATACAATAAAAGTACTCATTTCGTCTTTAGAATTTTCGGTTAAACGAACGGTTAAACGTTTACCATTTTTACTAAACGTACCGACCCCTATACATGACCTTAGGATGAATTTCTGTGGTCCTTCACTTGCTATAAATGGGAAAAATTTTGTATTGGGAACCATTGAAAGATTCAATAGATAAATTAGTTTGAATACTGGGAATAGACATCCCACAAAAGCGATGATAAAAAAATTTCAACATTGTAGAGTTAAAAAGGAAGTCAATTATTTGAAGTCAGTGTTTATTCGAACATTATTTTATTGTATGAACAAAAACAACGGTATAGCTGAAGGAAACTTCAATGGCTTTCACTAAATTATTTTTTTCTAGAATTAATATATATATATATGATCATACTCAAAACCCTTTTCTCAAACACTCAAATAAATATCCAAATCATCAACAATCTCAAGCTCATTCTCCGTGAAACAAAGACCCCTAATTGTCAGTGAATTTATTCATCTAAAAAAATTCAGAATTTAATTTCGATAGTTGCCGGTCAAATATTCACAGATATTCAATAAATTACAATAATAAGATAAATTTCGAAAATTTGATTGTCTGTGTTTGTTTTTTTAATGAATGTGATAAGTTATCACATAAGTTTTCGAATGTTATCACTGATAACATTTAAATTATTTAAAAAATATTTATGTTCAGTGCAACGTCCGATAGTAAAAAGGGAGATACGGGGCTGGATCAGTAATCTTCTGGATTTTCATGATCATTTCAAATTTCTTCTGCCAAATCTCGAAACTGATGCTTCCATCGAATTTCTCTAAAAACTCCAAAACGATTTTCATGTCATTCATTATGCCCGGATAGCTTGTAACACGCAAAAAGTTTATTTTCAAAACACTGTTTAATTGATAATATTCAAACAAAATATTTATCAAAAAAGGTAAATATTAAATATTTCAAATAATTAAAATATCGAAAAATTTAAATGTTAATGTTAAATAAAATTTGTACAGAAAAGAAATTAAATAAATGCGTTGTTTAAACGCATGAAATGAATTTCAAAAATGTTTGGTAATTTGCAAAAAAATAGAAGTGTGATTTAGATTTAAATTAAAAATTTTGTGTATGTGATTTTTTGTTACATATGATGGTCATTAATTTGTCAATTTGATTTGAACGGGTTTAGCAAGTTTAATTTGTGATTATTCGATCAATTTTTAATTAAAAAAATGTTTTGGAATTAAATAAAGATTTCGAAAAATATAACAAATAGTGTGATTTAGAAAATTGTGTGGAATAAACTCATTGAATCATTTTTTTTAATAAACGATTGGTATAATGTAACTATTCAAGGCATAAATGCTTTATTGAAATCCTTCTTGTTGGACTTTGGATAAAATTTTTCATGTTCCCGTTGCTTATGAGAGAGTATTTGAATCAGTTAAATGAATAATGCAACTATTTTTATGTGGTCATTATTGTAAGATAGTTGGCTATGGAACTCTTGGAACGGGAAAAAAACATACCCCATTTGATAATTTAAAAAGATTGAAATGTGATATTATTGTTCGAGGTTCAAATTTTGAAATTTTCAAAAACAAAATGAAAGATCTTAATAGTACACTGATGATATATGAATATTTCATTTGATCCTTCTTCTAAATAAGAGAAATATCGAAATCTTAAAACACTATTTGGTATGAACACTTCTGATGCACTGCTGTAAGATTTCCTAAATAATATTTTCTTCGGCCCAGCCCCACCCAACCAACAGCACCGTGCTGCAGCTGCGCTAATAACTATAATCAGATTTTTACGGTAAAAAGTGAGAAAAGACAACAAGAAACAGACAAATAAAAATCAAAAACAGAACGTGACATAGTAATGGAAAAATGAACCGATGACACAAAAAAAGTTATCATTTATGGGTTATAAGTGGTAGAATTTTAATAAGATTCATAGAATGAATTAAACCGTTTAAATCATGTAGTGGAAATGTCAGTTATTTAAATAATCAGAATTTGGTATACGGTTTGAAAATCGTGATATAAATAAATTGTTATTTTCGATATTCTCATTAACAAGCTATCGGAGCTTTTGTGATGAAGACTCTGAAAATTGTGCAGGCGTATGACGGCGTGGTGATTTTTCCATTTGGATAGAGCGATACCGTGAGTGCGCGGGTACGCTCAAGGAAAACATGCTGGTGATTCCGCAATTGACACTGACGGGCGAGGCGTCAG
Organism: Girardia tigrina; assembly: GCA_001938485.1. Lineage (NCBI taxonomy): Eukaryota > Metazoa > Platyhelminthes > Tricladida > Dugesiidae > Girardia > Girardia tigrina. The sequence continues at coordinate 30,316 of MQRK01232216.1, read as the reverse complement.
TCGTATTCCATGGATTCAGTGACGCGACTCGGTAAGATTTTGAAAAGAGCACAGCCGCACTTACAGAAGCGTTCGTCCCAAGCCCGAAGCTATCATAGGTGAGTTTTGCCTCCCGACGGCTTGCGTCCGACAAGGGCGTAGATGTTTTCATGACCGATTTGAAGCGGTCAGCGGCTCTCATCTGTGACAACGGAGGCAACTGGGAGGCTTTCGTGGCTCAAGCGTTCATAAATGGACTGCCCGAGGAAGGCATGAGAAGTGTGAAGGCCGAGATGCAGGGCAAAACGTTGGATCTGGAAACCATTGTCCGGTTGGCTCAAGGCAAGACGTGAATCCACTGATGAGACAGCGGCAGATGCACGGCCGTTGGATCGGCCACCACCGTTCCCGTCACCCAATTCTGAAGGACTGTGATGTTATTGTTGTGGCGGGAGCGGGCATTTGGCGCGTGAATGTGCAACTGGGAAGTGGAGCGTTCATAATACAATCGATCGAACCGCGAACCGAGATAATGGGTGGGAGAGCAGATGCTTCAACTGTGGTCGGGTGGGCTACATTGCAAGGAGGTGTCAGAAAGTCATTTAAATAATAGAAATTCGGCAAACGGCTTCAAACTCTTGTGATATAAATAAATTGTTATTTTCGATATTCTCATTCACAATATCATACGATAAAACATTGCAGAACTGTTACTCGACTCAAATTAAATCTTAAAAAAAAGCTTTGTAATTTTTCTGTATAACTTCATAATCCAAAAGTAATTGAAAAGCTTTTATATATAATTTTTGTATTTCTGATTCTATAGTTGAGCGGCAATATTTTATAAATATTTCTAATGTAATAAAGTAATTTGGATTTGAGGTAAGAAAACCACTCAAGTTAAATATCTTATTAAATATACTTCGACTTGTCTTTGTCGGTTTATCGTTTGTGTGGGAGAGCTGTACTTTATGACGATTCTCCCATTTATCGCTACGCAATCATCAGTTGTTGTATGGAGGATGAGCGATTAGCCCAGATTCTATCAGTGGTAATCACCAAGAAGATTGAAACACTTTTATATATGATTTATCTATCACTATGGAAATAAATATAATTCATGGGCTTTATAAATAAAATTTTTAGATGAAAGAGTATTAAATAGAAGTAATCAATTTGTTTGACACAAATAAAGGAAAATATATATGATTTATGTAAATAATAATAATAATAATAATGATAATAATAATAATAATATTCTTATTCATAATTTATTGTTATTAAATCCAAATTTAATTATGAAAAAAAGTTATAATTTTTAGAAGTATGTTATTCCAGTTTTTACTTCATAAATTTATTTCTTTCCGTTCAATTTTTAAATTAAAATTAAAGCGATTATTTATATTTGGCGGATGTTATTCAAATACATTAAATTAACAATTTTCAGAAATTTATTTTGAAAGCTTTTGAATTCGGCTTTGGCATTATTTATTTTAATTTTAATATAGTGAATTAATAAGACATCAATGTTATTTCTATCGGATTTTTAAAGAAAAACTAACGCCAACTTTTCCGTGTTTCAAAATTATGTATTGGTAAATTAATAACAATTTTTTTTATTTTTTCATTTAACAATTAATTAATTATGAAAACAATTTTGATATTGAATGAGGATAAAAAGATTCTTTTAAGTACTACTTAGATCGTTAAAGATTAGTACATATATATGTTTATGGGTACGGGACATTTCGACGCCGCCGTTTTGACGCCGGGACATTTCGACGCCAGAAATTAGGAATAAAATGAAATAATTTGTTATTAATTAGGATTTTTGGTCATAAAACGAAATAATTTGTAATGAATTAGGATTAAAAAAACAAACACAATTAAGATGAAAAGAACAAGAAATGTAAAGGAAGGATTTATACAATCGCTAAAACCGGAGCTTTTTTAAGGTAGTTAACACTCATGGTCATTTGGCTAGCGCGGCATATATTGAAGTTTGTCGTAGCATGGCAGTTTTTAAGGACAGAGCCAAAAAAAACATTTGAAATTCCTTCACAGATTCGCACTATTGCAATTCAAGGAATGACTACTGATGCACTCGGTGAACTGTCTAATCAGAAAGCTATTCGAAAAAGAATTAATCGAACCAGAAGGGTAGTGAATATTACACCAGTACAACCTCTAGTTTGAGCTTCTATCGAAATATATGAAAATTATAAAAATTATGAAGATGAATCATTTTTATTATCTGATTCTGGATATGGTGATTGAAACAGATTTTAAATTTTTGCTAAAGGCAGTGTGAGAAATTTGATGAATCAAGTTGACAAAATCTTCGTCAATGGAACTTTTAAATTAGCTCAAAAACTTTTTGCCCAATTTTTTTATGATGACTCAACGCGGTAATTACGTCGTACCGATTTTATACGCTCTTCTACCAAATAAAAAGGAGCAGATGTATACTCAAATGATTCAAATGATAATTGAATCTTGGCCTACATTTCACCCTACAGCAATATCCTTAGACTTTGAGGTTGCAGTGATAAATGCTTTTTCTTGTGCTTTTCCTAATGCTAGCTTACAAGGATGTTTATTCCATTTAGTTTCAAATATAAGGCGTAAACTGGTAGACGAAGGCCTAATCAGTCACTATAATGAAGATGCAGATTTTGCTCTTAAGACGCGCATGATAGCTGCCTTGGCTTTTGTTCCAATAGAGGAACTTGAAAGATCATTTGGAGTCTTAAGTAATAGTTTAAGTCAATAATTTACTCCTATTTTAGATTAATTTGAAGAATATTATATTGGAAGAATGCTGTATAATAATGTACGCCGCCAGCCTCTTTTCAACCCGGCCATTTGGTCGTGTTATTTGAGAACAATAAATAATGAATGTAAGACCAATAACTTTGCTGAAGCTGCCCACAGAAAATTGAACAGAGAATTCGGGGCTGATCATCTTTCTCTTTGGAAGTTCATTGATGGATTGCGTATGATCCAAAAATCATTTGATCAATTATATGAACAATTTCTTAGAGGAGATCAGCATGCACCAAAACGAAAAAAGTATACATTAGCTGATGAACAAATTTTTGAAGTCGTCATGACGTCAAAAATAGAGAAATACTAGAATTTGTATGAGGAATTGCATACAACTTTGTTATGGATTAAATAAAAGTATATTTTCTAAACTGTTTTGTGTTTATATTAAAAATAATGTTGAAGTAGTTATTTACATATATTAATAATTATTTATAAATTTTAATTAAAATTTTACATTATATGTGGATGGATCAATAAGTCTGTGACATGTTCCGTTTCTCACGCTTTAACTAGAATTGCAATTCTATTCACATAAACAAACTTCTATAAATATACAATTCCGCTATTTTTAGCAAGTTGTGTCTCTTAATTTATATTTGACCGCCATTGAAAGCAGACTAAAATTTCTAATTCATTTCAATTTATTTCATTTTATTCCTAAAAATCCTAATTCATTACAAATTATTTCATTTTATTCCTAAAATTCCTAATTCATTACAAATTATTTCATTTTATTCCTAAAATTCCTAATTCATAACAAATTATTTCATTTTATTCCTATTTCATTTAAATCCTAATTTCTGGCGTCGAAATGTCCTGCTTCGATGTATATATTTTTAAAAAGATTTTAAAATTCGAAACGCCTTTACTTTGTTCATTTTGAATATTTATTAATAGGTTTTAGTGTCTTATTAATCATGGATTCACAAAACTGCCGCTCAAATTGTAAATCGAAGCCCTTCTATTAAACAGAAAACTCATTCTTCAAAATATGATATTAAAATACTCTGGGTCTGTGATGCTGAAAATGAATATGCACTGAAACGTTTCTGTATTAAGGGGAAAGAAGAATCTCGAGCTGTAGGACTAGCTCAAAAAATTGTTCTTGATCTCACCCAACCCTACATTGGCTCCAACAGAAATGTTTTTATGGATTGCTATTTTACCTCGCTTGGATTGTTAGAAGAACTTCTGTCAAATGGACTCACTATGATCGGCGTGATGAGCCAAGTATATTAAGTGTCCGTCAAAGGGAAATTTTGTCAACTAAGTTTTTGTGGAATCATGAAGCAAAAGCAGTCTTGTGTTCGCATGTTCCTAAGAGGCCCAAAACGAATCGGTATTAAGTTCCTTGCACATCAGCAATTCCATATCTGACTGTGAGGATAAAAAGCCATCAATTATCATGGATTACAATTTAGGTAAAGGCAGTGTGCATTTGATAGATTGTTCCATTGAAGATTTTAGTTGCAAAAGAAAAACCAGTTATTTTAGTCGCACCTTTCTGAAAGATGGAGCGGGTTTACTGTGATTGAATGAAGATTCACCTTTGCATCATTGGAATTCATCTCCTTACAAATGCGAAATTCGATTTGAGACTACCGGGTCCGTTTGTTATTTACTTTGATTGTACGGACGAAGATAATTATTTCGTCAGTCGTGAGTTGTGTATATGACATAAAAAATCGCTCATTAGATAAAGTATAACATCATTTATTAAAACAAATTTTTCATTTCCATCATTACACAGAGTTTTTTATTTAATTTCCCAAAATGTTTTTTATCATTTAAGTATTATTATAAAGAGTTTTTTATTAGTTAGTATCACAAAATGTTTTTGTTTTTTCTTTTTTAAAAGAAACTGCGATTTTAGTAAAATTTGTTTTTGGGTTTTGTTACGACCAGGAATTTTTCCTTCACGTCAGCCTCAGGCCTATTCATTGCACCGGCACCGAGACAGGCGAAGGAAAAACTCCCTAAATCTAAAAAAACAAAAAAATAAAAAATTATAATTTATAATTAATTAATTAAAAAATAGAAACTTTTAATTAGTTTTGACCCTTGGATCCTGTCGATTTGAATATTTTCTTGTGAGAATTTGATGGCCTGATTTGTTGACGTGGTTTTGATAAGGATTTTGGCCATCTCCGGGTTGTTTCTACCCGAGGACTGTCGACTTAGTGAAGGATGATTGAAGGTTGACTGTGAGAATTGTCTGCTTGCTGGTTCTGTGAGTTTTTGTGACGAAAGATTGGTATAAATTCATCCGAATTTATGCACTTGATCAGACTTTTTATTGAATAAATTTTATTAGAGAAAAAAGATTTTTGTTTTGAACTTAAGTAATTTTTGGATTTTATTTCCTTTTTTTGAAGTTGATGGAGGTTGGGGAGCACCTCAAGGCTGCCGATCTGTCGATAGATAACGGTAGGGGCTTATAGTTCCTGCCGAGACTATTGAAGATCTGGAAGTTTGAGAAAGTCCTTGCCAAGTTTCATTTCTAGAAGAGAATTTGTTTCTCTCAGCCTCCATCAATTATTCTCTTGTTCTTCTATTTTTATTTTTTTTATTTTTTTTAATCCACTCATCATCCTTATTCAGCATGGATAGAAAATATAAAAGCAAAGAACAACAAAGAGTACTGCTGCTGGAGTTGCAGAAATGGAAAGGCGAATGTGACAAGCTGAATGACGAATTGACAAAGAGGACAACCGAATTTGAGGATTACAGAAAGAATTCCGTTCCTCTATCAATTCACAAACCGGTTGTGGACAAATATTTGCTAGGACTACAAAAAATAAAGTCTTTGCAAAACGAGGTCACCGAGATAAGAATTCAGCAAAATATGTCCAGCTACTACAAGAAGGTGATCGAAAAGGTTTCAGAAGAGTAACCGAAAATAATTATAGAAACAGCAATCAAGATTGGATCAAATACAGAAAAGAAGCCTCTGGTGACGAACCCGAACATTTATGGGTCAATAATGAAATTGTATATAGCATCATCTTCCTTTGGGGTGCTCAGCAGATCCCAGAAGAGGCGGGAGCAGAGAAAGCGAAAGGCTCAAATGTTTCAACAGGCCAAGAATGAGCTACAAGCTGTTTTTAAACCCAGTCGTATTGAGGTTGACGTCCAAGATGGAAAGACGGTAATCAGAAATAACACCAGGCAAAGAGAGTCTCCTGATTTTGATACCTCGCATCAAATTTCGCTGCCTTTTCTAACAAATAATTTGCAAGAGACTATAGAACAACAAGAATGGCTGTAATTTAAGTCAAAACTTGAAATTCAGAAGGAGATTTGTGACCGCCTACAGTTCCGATCTATCACAACTGGTCAAGGTAAAGAGTTTGTCAATCTATCAGATTTGGATGACTAGGGACGATGGGTGGATTGCCTTTGATTAGTCTTTTCTTTTGTAATATTTTCATAAAACAATGTAAACATATAATTTGTTCATGTTCTTTTAACTTAAATCTCTTATGTGAAAATGATAAACTTATAATAAGAAATATAGTAATCAAATAAAAAACATGTTGAGAAAAAAATAAGATAATCATTAATTAAATAGAAGTAGCATAAGCCGACTTTCATAGACTTAATATATTTAAATATAATGTAGAGCCCAGTAGGTACTTCATCAGCTTCACTGGCGAGATAAAAGGGCCAGATGGGGTTGATTGGGTACGATATGGATCTCTAATAAGTGAGTTAGGGACACTTAGAGGAGAGACATGTCTAAATAATATCTTGGGGCAAAATAAACTAAGATGCTAAAGCATACCATGAAAGACATGAATTTAAATTAATAAAATTAGAATAATCATATAAAATACAAAACCAATAATATCACCCCCAACAGTTTCTTGTTGAATGAATTGATTGTTGATTGATAATTGATTGAGGTTTCTTATTTTTATGTTTTTTTGGGAAGTAAAAACGAAAGCAACATAAATTTATATCCATTGCTTTTTTTTCATCATTTTAGATATAAATTTGCTCAATTCCTTCATTATCTACAATGCAAATGGTTTCTCCAAAGATAGGAAAACGCTCATCAAAATGATAATTTGGATTAAATACAGTCGAATTGAGTTTCTTGAATTTTGAATTCATTTTTTAGTCTTCTGAACAACTTGTCAGTGTCTACATTGCCTCCTCATTGCAAAATAATAAAATGTATGCCCAGAATAAGCAAGTGTTTGCATTATGGAATTAGCCTCCCTTTAAATATCCAAGAAATTCAATTTTCTGGCCCGCCACGAAAGTGTCAACAAAAAATGCAGAAAATCAACTCGGGTGACCTGTGACGTTTTGTTTCAAATATGAAGTTATCAATAATAGTTGTCATGATTGTTTATAGGTCAAAATAAAATTGTTTCACTTGATTTTCTCCCAAATAAAGCCTTATTTCATGGTTGTATACAGGAGGCCGAAATATGATTGTTAATTTTGCCGGCTAGATGGGGTTAATTGTAGAAATAATAGTTTCACTCCTTTGATTTTCTCTGAGAGGAAACAAAACCACTATTTCTAACTTACTTAGGTCAAAAGATATCGTAATAATAGTAGATGTAGGACTAGATTAATCAACTCCAATATCTCTATCTAAGGTTTGATGAATCTAGTCAGAATTATTTCGACGTAAATGATAAAAAAATAATATAGCAACCAAATTCACCATGATGTATAACTTTAATTAATATAACCTTTATAGAAAATAATGCTTCAATCACAGATTAAACATGAACATAGTCAGCGAGTTAAGTTAGAGAATCAATTGCTTCGTTACTGGTATGACGATCTTCTAATTTATTGACAAACAAATAACTCGTTGATTGTCCGAAAAACTGGAGATTCGTTGTCAAGTCAGTTATAATAATTTTTAATTTCTGTATTGATCTCAATTTGAATTCCAAATTCAAATTGAAATCAGGATTGCCATAAATGATATAATTCCGAAAGAAGACCGACGCAGTTTATATGATAAAAAAACTTCTTCGTTAGGAATTTAGGAATCTTTTATACTTAGAATATCATCCTTTTCTTGTCTTTCAAACGTTTATTTTCATTTCTCTTTAAAATTTCAATTTTCTTTTCTTCTTCAATGATCTCATAGATTATCAGATAACAAAAAAAACAAATAAAAAATAAATAAAAAAAATATCACAGCGACATGTTAATTGACACCAGTGTTGTATAACAATAAAAGTTATGACGCACACAAAAAATATAAATAGTCGAAGGATATAAGTACATGTAAAAGGAATGAAGAGAAAGGAATTACACAGTTTACGAAAGAGACGTGATAAAAAAAATTTGATTAATGAAGGAGTGGGAGAAAACTCGCATTACATTAATTATAATATATTTATTAATTTTATTAATATGATGATGACGGTTAACCATCACTATTAATTTGCCAGAAAAAGAAACATTTATTGACTCAATGACTTGTATTATCCAAATTGCAAATTTTATTCAAGTCTATACACATTTATTGTTAATTTTTCGGTACATTTATTCTTTAACAACATTTAGATTTACAAAATGTCCTATGGTTAACATATTAACGTATGGACAGGTTTTTCACCATTTGAGTATTTTGAATCTTTTGACAAACGTTTTCGAGTTAATAATATTTCTTTCTAAAATTAATTTTTATACTAATGTGATCTATCTGCTTGCTACGGCAGATTCCTATACCTCATTATCTAAAATTTTGAAAGCATATGATTGCTCAGAAAACAAGTTTATACATTCAAAATAAATTTAAACAATTAAAGCCATAAGAATTATTTTGAGATATATAATATTAATTATTTTAAAATATTACTCGATGATCCTGTCATACTCAATCGATCACAGAAATGCGGGTTCTCGAAGGAGTTTTGATGTCGGAATGACGTGGATTCCCTTCAAATCAATTGTGCCTTCTGCAACTCGAGTCGCAGACCACGATTCATCGTGCACATAACCTGAACCTTAGTTGGTTCCGACGATCGTTGACTAAACAAGAAAAGGGTCGTACATAAATGAGAAGAAACAATGTGAGAAGTCCGTATTAAAATGTTTTTTCATCACACGTAATTGGATTATTTTTTATACTCTGATTTTCAATTTTTTCCGTTTAATCAACACAATTAATTTTGATATAAAAAATTTTTATTAATTTTTTGGACTTAATCTTTCTTGATGCTGGAAATCAGAGCACTACATGTATAAAAAAGAAAATAAAGATTTAAAGGTTTAGGATTCTACCAAAATATTTTTAAAAGATAATAGAAAATAGCATTTAATTTTCACGAAACAAATATGTTCGAATATAAAATTAGATATAAAATAATGATATAAAATTAATAATTCAACTTAAATCAAAATTTTAAGCAACATTGTAATTTTTTTACTTTTATCAATTCAACTATGACCTAACTATGCAAATATACACTTTAATAAGTAGAGCAATTTCGGAGAAAGTACATTGTTTTCTCCATTAATCTCCTTCAATGAGAAAATAATAATCTTTTAATCTTTTTTGACTAAATTTATTTATGACCCGAATGATCAGGAATACAGAACTTCTAAATGAAGTAAAATATTTAAAATCATTTTAATATAATAATTGCATTAAGAAAAATATAAATTTCTTCCATAATGAAAGTACTAATTGGGTAAACTCTGTATATTACTGCTTTTTATGTAACGTTTTATAAAAATAAATATTGTTCAGAACAACTGATACTCGTGATACTGTAAGTTTATCAATTGACTGTTTGCAGAACGTCTAGTCAGGCCGAACGAATTGTTTAGTATCTTGAAAAACCGATCGTAGCTGCTTTGCGTCTTCTCATCCGATTCCATGTAGATGTTCAGTGCAACCCCCGATAGTAAAAAAGGGAGATACGGGGCTGGATCAGTAATCTTCTGGATTTTCATGATCATTTCAATTTTTTTCTGCCAGATCTCGAAGCTAACGCTTCCATCGAATTTTTCCAAAAACTCCAAAACCAGTTTCATATCATTCATTATGCCCGGATAGCTTGTAACACGCGAAAAATTTATTTTCAAAACACTGTTTAATTGATAATATTTAAACAAAATATTTATCAAAAAAGCAAATATTAAATATTTTAAATAATTAAAATGTCTAATATCCAACACTTTTATTAAAATCAATTTTATTCAACCTAATTAATTTAATTTCATGTAAAGTCAATGACAATGATTTCATTGACAAAATATTATTTATGGTAGTTTTTTAATCGGTTTTAATTATTAATATTTAAAATTTTGTACAAATAAAGTCGTTATTGTGTAAACCTTAAAGACATTTATAAGGAAATAAAATGTCAAAATGTGACTTTAAATCATTTAAAAAAATTTAAGAATTTAAAGTTATTTTAAAATTATTAGTGAGAATAAATATTTTTTTTCTGTGTCAGAATATTTGTGTTTAATTATTGATTTAAGAGCAAAATATTTTTACGTTATTTTCAAAACCAACATTAATACTTTCTACGTTGTTCATCATTCTAAATTGATAAATTAATTATTATTTAATATTCGGTTGCTGAAACAAATTATCCCATGGTAGCTAGAGGCAATTCGATTTTCTTATTTATTGAAAATTTTACTCTCAATTAAAACTTAAAAATACTGGGTTGGCCAAAAAGTCATTGCGTTTTTTACTAAAATATTTATTATCAAAAAATGACATGGATGCACAAATATTTTTACACGATATACTGTCCATTATTTTCAATCACTTTCTTCCACCTTTCCGATAGCTTCATTATTCCTGATTCATAAAAACCTTTGCCTTTGTCAGCAAAAAAGCCGTCTAGGAACGATTTGATGTCATCATCACTTGCGAATGATTTTCTGTTTAAGGAATTCTGCAGTGATCTAAATAAGTGAAAATTCGATAGGGCCAAGTCTGGAGAATACGGTGGGTGCGGCAAAACCTCCCAACCAGTGATAAGAGTTTCTGGCGAGTGGTCAAACTTGTATGCGGTCTTGCGTTATCATGCTGAATTACATGAATTACATTACTTTTCGATTTGCTAATTCAGGACGTTCCTGTTGAATTGAATGAGCCAATTTCTCCAGCTGACCACAATATCTGTCTGAATTGATGGTTTCATTCCTTGGAAGGAGTTCAAAAAACACAATTCCTTTAAAATCCCACCAGACGTAATCATAATCTTGTTTTGGTGAATTTCTGCTTTTGGGATCGTTTTGGCAGGCTCACCACGTTTTGTCCATGATTGACGGCGTTCCACATTGTTGTAAACAATCCATTTTTCGTCACCCGTAATCAAGCGCTTCAAAAATGGATCACTTTGTTCTCGCTTCAAAAGGGAATCGCAAATGTATTTCACCAAATGAATTTCTTTCAGTTCATGTGGTAACCACATATCAAGTTTACTGACGAATCCAAGTTTTTTTAAATGACTTCCAACACTTGATTTTGATATTTCCAGAGTCTCTGCAACTTCTCTTGTCGTCATATGTGGATTAGATTTGATCAGTGCTGTTATTTTGTCGTCATCAACTTCAACTGGTCGACCGGAGCATTGTGCATCTTTCAGATAAAATTTTTCAGAACGAAATTTAGAAAACCAGTATTGACACTATCGAAGTTTTAAGGAGTCACTATCATATACAAAACATATCTTCTTATGAGCTTGCACAGCGGTTTTCCCTTTGCGAAAATAATGCAACAAAACATGACGAATATGTTCATTTTGGTTTTCCATTTCGAATTGACGGTAAAGTAATTAATTAAAACAAAATCAATCAATATTTTGTATAAACAAAGTCTGAAAATTAAGGTTTCAGAATATATAATTGAATTAAAATTTTATCACATCGCTTTATATTGTCAAGCTTTTTATTAGGACGTACTCAAAAACGCAATGACTTTTTGGCCAACCCAATAGTTGTGAATATATTTAAATGCAATTTGTAATTTATCAAATGAAAAAGTTTGAAGCCACTCGAAGTATATTAATTTTGATGTTGTAACCGTCATCCTCAGAAAAAGTGATTTTTTAAACCGAAAGTTACTTATACAGTAATGGATAGGACCCTTAAATGACCCTCTCTTTGTTTGCATTCAGGCTGTTTGAGGAATCTTTAGGGCGATCTTCTTTCAGTATTTTCCCTTTTTATTTGAGCAATCTAATCTTAGACGGTCGTTCTTGAGTTACAATTTATGACAATAACATCCTATAATTACTTTTTTAATTTACTTGTCGACGTCGTTTGTAACGCGATAAATTTTATTATACAGAAGTACTTAATTCTTAAAGAACAAAGCGAAAGGGGAGATTAAACAAAAATTATTTATTGCTTAAATAGAATCTAACTTAAACATAAAAAAATATTGCAAAAACGTTACATTTTTCTTATATTCTGGGTACTTTTGGGTCCAACAACATACAACAACAGTAAATAACTGTGTATAATTATAACGGAATACATCCTATCAAGTAAAAATCAGAGAATAATCTGCAATTGCGTGTGTCATAACGTAATATAATATAACGTGTGACATAAATTTAAGCATCCATAATAACTTGAAAAAATAGAAACAAAACAGTCTTGTAAGATAAATTCGAATTAAAAGATTAAAATTCAATAATAATTAATATTACATTCCCCTCTTCAAAATATCTGTATATCGGTCTTGGATTCCGCATATGGTAACATATTACGAACGGAACATTACTTAGAATTGTAATCAATTAAGTTTAATTTAATTAATTAATTAATTTAATCAATTGTAATTAATTAGAATGGTATTAAAATTTTATATTTGGTGCCTTGCAACTTGCGAATGACGAGAATGAATTGTTTTGGTGTGGGATTTTGTTGAGGGGTGAAATGTTTGTATATCCATTTAAATTTTGTATGTTAATATTGAAAATCATTTATTTAATTATTTTGTAAAGTTATTTAGAAAAAAATAGTTATTTTTGATTGCACCTACCTGCTGTTAAAAAGGAAATTAATTATATTGAAAAAAATAAAAATTTTATTTTATGGTTGATGAATGAAAATTGTTTTTTGTTTAAACGAAATAAATAAAGATTTTCAGCGCGATTTATATTCTGAATTTATGAGACTCCATTAGTTTTTTTTGTCGATAAAGATGACTTCAAAATTTGTTTGGTTTAAAACACTAAATTGGTGTCAAAATTTACCAGATGAATTATATCAAGAACAAGTTACTAAAGAAAATAAATCTCTTTCTATTGTCGTTGAGCACTTAATTAATAACATGGATTATTCAAGGGAAAATCTTGTGATGTCAAACAGAAAATCCATATTCGTATACGAGCTAAATCCGGATTCCACCGAGATCGCTCCTCTCTGCGGTCAGTTCGAGTATTAAACTGATTCATGTCGATATTAATAATAACTTTATGGTATGTTTTTGTTCATTTGTATTTTGCTTGGCACCCAATATGATGCGTGTAATCATATTATTAAATTAGTTACCTTTTTTAACAAAACAAACAAATTGATAATTCATATAAGACACGTAAGGCGCAATGTTGACCCACCGATAGTGATCTATCCTTCTGTCCATGTTCCTCCAGTTGCGTCTACAGAAGTTATCGTTCGAAGGCCCCAACGCCAGGTTAAGCACATGGGTTTCTTTTCAACTCCTTTTCAAAACAACAGGGTTATACAATGTAGTTTCGACTCCCTGAATTCGTTTGCACACATCGCTGGAATACTAAAAAAATTGCTTTTGCCTAAAGACCTTCCTCTCCCTCTGTACCATTATGGCAAGCTTCTCAACACATCATCAAATTGCTTAAATGAGAACATCCCAACACTTTCTAATTTTTTATTAGGCTTTCCTTTGTTAGGCGGCAAGGATTCTGATGACGAAGAAGAGGAAGTTTACAAACTCGAGCGACCGTGTGCGTACTTCCAAGACGGAAATTAAAGCCCAACCACGTGGTTCCATGTTGTCGAGTCGTCTTTCGAGGCTAGAAAGTTAAGAACATCTCGCCAGAAATTCAACTTCATTCTCCCATTAATTCCAACGGGTTTAGTATCCAAATTGACAAACACTATCAATGACATCGCAGATTCACTACACGTGACCCCATATGAGGCGCTAAAATCAGCTTTGTCCAAAGAGTTACAGCCAGAAAAAGCTGTACTTTTCAACTAAAACTTCAAGAAACAAAGCTTAGAAAATCTGCTTCCAACCCTGTTTCTTGAAAAGTGCATCGGACAGTTGGATGCACTGCAGTGCTACTTATCTAAAGACGAATCACTCCTTCGTAGTTTCTTTCTTTCGTCCTTACCCAGTACAACACAGCAAATCCTGACAGTTTTACCGGATACCAAGCTAAAAGATTTGGCCCTAGCAGTAGATAAGATGGCCGAAATAAATAAGTTCGCTGGCGGCCAATCCGCGTCAGCAGGAGTTTGTTCGGTAACACCAAGCATTCAACCCAATTCACTCGAAGCTACTTTACAGGAAACCCTGTCATGTTTCATCACCACCTGTGGTCGACTAAATGATCGAGTAATGAGTTTAGAGACCACAGTTCAAGGGTTCTGTAATCGTGGTGCGTCTGCAAATTCCAGACGATCAAGTAGCAAGTTTTCTTCCCGTTCACCAAGTCCACGACCCAGGAAAACACTCTGCCGATTTCATTATAAGTATAAGAACGCAGCAAAGTTTTGTCATTTAGGGTACCAGTGGGAAAATCGGTCCCCTGAGTGCAAACAGTTAGATCTTTGCATTTTTCACAACCGCCTCAAGAAAGACACCAGGAAGTGCGTTGAAGGATGCATACATCACCCTAAAAAAACTAGTAACACCTTCTATCTTTGCTGCGCAGATTGATGGCGATGTTCCGTCATTAGACTTATTTCTAGTTACAGCCGCAGTATCTTCCGTCGACAACTCGATTTCCAACATTAACTTCTTAGTTGATACTGGCTCAAGTCTCTCCATAGTACCATTCTCTTTCAGTCCTCAGGACACTAGCAATTCGTTCAGCCTACGCGCCGCTAATGGAAATGTGGTTAAAACCCTAGGTTCATTAACAATATCTTTCGATCTCCCCAATATAGCCAATCTTTTCACATGGAAATTTTACTTTGCTGATGTTACTCATCTTATTTTAGGCTCTGATTTCCTTTGCTCTAATTCGTTAGCTGTAGATTGTAGGTCACGTCGTCTTTTTCCATCTCCAGGAAGTACAAAGGTGGTAGCGTCGTTTGTTCCAGATCCTGAGCTAGACTATTCACATCTACCTAATTTCGTCTAAACTTTTTTGAACCAGTTTCCTAATTTAACAACCGATAGCACTACCAGAAATGTAGCTCTAGACTCAAAATATTTTCACCGGATTGAAACTAACCCAACACCTCCGCTACACGAACCAGTTCACATCATGTCGAATGAGAAATTAGATTTCGTCCGTGCTGAGTTTGCAGAACTTTTGAATGCAGGCATTGTACGTCGTTCATCGTCACCATGGGCATCACAAGTACATATTATATCCAAACCGGATGGTTCTTTTCGTTTGTGCGTAGATTACCGCCGACTGAACAAAATCACAATTCATGACTCATAAAATTTGTTTTGCATGATAAAACATTAATTCGTATAAAAAGGGGTAGGACTTATTAAATTAAGCAAAAGCTAAAAATACTTTTAGTACAACAAACGATCCTTCAATTTGGTACATAAATGTAAGACTGCGGTTTATGGAACAATACAAACTAAAAGATAAAATGACTAATATGAATCATTAAAGCATTATCTTAGAATCAAAAATAGGGAACGTTCTTTAAAACACCGTTTTAGTACCTAAAATAAGTTTAATAAATTAAGCATTAATAAATCGGACATTATTTATATGATTAAAAAAAATTTTTATTACAAATTAAATCATCCGTGAACAACGATCCTTGTTGTTCAATATTAACCGAGAGATTTTAAAGTCTTTTATTCATTATTATATAAATTTTAAATATAAAATTACATTTAATATCCCAATCCTCAAGCAAATTGAGTTTAATTTTCTGTTCACCCAAAAATAATTTTGGATTCATGCTTCACAATTTTTAGGGGTTCTTCAATTCAACCCTTCATTATAATGCCTTAATAGTTTTTTAAAAAGTTATGATTGCTATGGTAATACATATTTCCTTTTCTAAGCCATAAAAATAAATTCAAAAATCAAATTATATTTAATTTATGGATTGTAGTGACCATTAATCAACAATTTTTTACCGTGAATTTCCACATCCGAAAACAATTTATGGGTATAATAAATTATTAAAATTTTACCATTAAAAATTTTTATAATCAATAAATTTTTATCATTAATAAACTTTTATCATTAATAATTTTTAACCATAAATAAATTTTAACCTTCAATAAATTCTTACAAGCAATAAATTTTTACCAATAATTAATTTTTACCAAAAAAAAACTTTTTACCCCAGTTGTTACTGTTGCTCCTTTATAATGGGATTCAAAAATAAGGTGGATCAACAAAATAAATTAATTCTTAAAATTAATTTAAAAAACAATCTTGTTTTAATATTCAGCAGAATTTTGTTTTGGATAATAAAAAATATACATCTTTGATTTTCAAATTTCTCTGTAATTTGTCGGTGGATTTATTTATACATTCATTTATTTCCACAATTTTAAATGTTCTATGAGACTTCCCTCGTGTCTCAAAACTCCACATGGATAAAATAATAAAATGGGCATTAAAGTAACATTTAAAGAGCAGTTCCGGTAATTAAAATATTTAAATAAGATATAAAAAAGTATTTTTCTCATTTTTTTATTACTATTTACAAAGATAGGTCTTCGATCTTTTGTATTATTTTTTTATAAAAACTGTTTCCGTTAACTTAGATAAAAGAGTTAGCAAATTAAACTATCAATATATAAAAATATAAAGTTTGATATTTTTTTGCTGAAAACAAAAATAATTAACATATTTCATGATCGACAACTGTTGATCGTCTCTTAAAATATTTATTCATATACTTCATGGGCGTCCACAAAAAAAATTCACGGATGTGGCTAAATTAAAGTTGTAAATTAACAAATATTTCTATAGAATATTTTTTAATAATACAGTACAAACAGTGAAATAAAAAAAAGAATTACACAAATTCCATTTATAAGTAATAAATTTTAAATAATGAATATACAATATATTTTCGTGTATACATATAGTACCAAATAAAATTATTTAAAATTTACAATCATAAATTAAAAATTTGAATATTAAATCTAAATTTGAATAAATTAGTTTCAGATAATAAGAATTAGAATATTAATCAGCAATCTGATTAGGAGAGCACAATCCCAAATCAACACACAACATTTAAACATGCTAACACTATACAAAACATCAACATTCCAAATATTCCTCACAGCTACCAAATTTCTTAATTATATTTTCAGTGAACGGTGCTTTATTTTTCTCCTGATTTTTTTCGGTGCACATTCATCATACATAATCCGGACAATCGTGATTCTGATATTGAAGCTCTTAGCTATGTTTTAACATGTCGTATAGTGTTAAAACCTAATTCAATTGTACAACTCGTACCTGGTAAACTCAAAGCAATGGTATGAAGTATTTTGACTAATGGAAAATAGTCCCAATGTTCAAGACCGTCTATTAAAGTTGATGAAAAATTTCTTGATGGGGAACAAATTGTTCATTTTTTTGGGAGTTAAGCTAAAATTGGTCTAAAACAGATTAGTCTAAACAAATTGGTCTAACAACAAACTGGTCTAAAACAAAACAATCAACATAACAATAAGTAAAATTCAAATTGTAAAAAAAATCCGACAAAGAATAAACTGTATTATTTATTTATTTATTATTTATTTATTTATTATTTTTCATTATGAGCTACAACACGAAGAAAATCTAAAACTTGTATGTCTGTAATTTCATCATCCCAAGTTTTTTATAACTGCTTTTAGTCTCTCTGCCCAATCAACATATCTTTTTTCCTTGCTGGTTGCTGTCAACTAACAAATTATTCACTTTTTAGTTTGTTTAGTGACTGTTCATTTTTTATTGCAGTGATAAAATTCCAAATCTTTGGATGATTAACGGATACTTGGTAAAGAAAGCCACGATGCCATGCCTCAATATAATTGTTTGTCTTAGGCAATCCTTCCAAAACACTTCCATGGTAGTTCTACATCTTGATCTAGAAAGTGGGAGACCGTCATCCATATCGTAATTTTAGACAAATTTATTTTAAACGGATTTTTTTAATCGATTTAAATTTTAGACAAATTTCTTGTTAGGTTAATTTATTTGTTTAACCCAATTTTTTGTTCTACCAAGTTGTTGTTAGACCAATTTGTTTTTAGACTTATTTCTTTAGACTGTTTAGGGGTGTTTTGGAGAACTTTAAATTTTTGAAAATTTTTAAATTGAAAATTATATTTATAGTTAAAATAAGTAAAAATAATTTTACACAAGTTTTAGAAAATCAAATTAAAAAAAATTGAAAGTCTAATTAAAATGAATGTGTATAATTTAATTTGAAAATCAAAATGGAAATAAATATTTTTACAAAAATTAATTTTCAGAAATCTATATTAAACAATATTTTATAGATAATGTTTTATTAATTAAAATGGACTAAATATTTTGATGATATTAATTTAATATAGATTAAAGAAGTTTTTAAAAAATGATAATGTTTTATTGAAATTAATTTTTAAATTGGAATTTATCTTTAAAAAAAAATTATAATTGAACGTTTAAAAAAATTAAAATTAAGAATAAAAATTAAAAATAAAAATTAATTAAGAATTTAATTTTTAACATTAGATTTCCCATTAAAATATTCTACATATAATTTATATTTTAATATATAATTTATACAAAACTTGATAAAATAATATTTACACATATAGATATTTAGATTTAGATTTAGAATTTTAAAATCTGGTTTATGCAAACTGAAAATATTGTTCTTCCTAAACTTGTTTGCATAATGAAAGTTTTTATAGAAATAAAATTTAATCATGAACATTGATCTTAAGCACGAACCCAATATAGACCAATTTGTTTAAACAAATTTGTAGACCAATCTTACCTACATCTAAGAATGTTCAGAAAGATCATTCACAACTTTTGATTTGATTTTTCCAAGTCTTACTACATCATATGAGGTGCACTATATTTAAAAATACATCATTTTAATAGTATTTAGTTGTAGGTTTTTCATTCTGTTAATAAAAGCATTTAAAAAAATATAATTACTAAACTGATCTATCATTATTAAAATATACTTCTTACCTTGAAATATTTGTTTAAATAGTTCACAGATATCGAAACATATATTCTACTGGTAAATCAGTTACAACAAAACCTAAACGATAAAGGAGAGCTCATGTAAGACTCACAAAGAACAGAAAAAAGTACCAAATAACAAAACCTTTAAATTATTAACACCTTATGTTGATCAATGCAAAACTTTCAACGAGAAGATATATCAAACTTTGATTCTGTTTTATTAATTTAGTATCGTTGAAAACAATTCTTTAGTTTTTATTTGAAATGGAAGATAATAATTATCTGAAAATGGATCTTGTTTACAGATGTGTTGTCTCTACAACCGCCAAAATTTTCGGGGTTTCTGTTGTTGATTGAAAGTTGATGATGAAGCTTTTGTTAAGCTCGTTCCTAGTGCAGCCTAAATCTAGTAGAGATGGCAGACTTTCTTCTCTCTTCAACTATTCTTTACTTTTGTAAGATTAACTGCAAAAGTGGCATTGATATTTTTTATCTAGTTGTTTTTCATATTGTTATGCTGTTTGGTTATTCATGTTTTGATAGAAATTGATTAAGGTTTTCTTAAGTTCCCGTTCCGCTCATTGTGTTTGGTCAATTTCTTGAAGCATGTTTTGACAGATAAATAGAACAACTTATTTTAAGATATTTTTCATTGACTACCCACTTTTATAATGTTGGAAAGGTAATTTTCTAGAGAAATTGTCACCTATTTAAGTTGGAGATGATGTGTAAGTGCTTCATAAAATGTTTTGTCTCCATATTCGCCAGTGACAATTCACTTTAAGTAATCCTTCAATATGATTTTCCTTCTCTACTTTGAAAACGTTTTTACAGATGAGAAAAAAAGAACAGTAACCGTTTCCAAACATGTTTGTCTACAAATATGCTCAACTTATTAGAAATGCAGTTCAATTTTTTTTCAAGAGGAAAAAATAAAAAATTATTAAAGCTTAATGGAAAAGTAATTTAAAAAATTCAATGATAATTCAACAACTGAAGATTTACAAAAAAATATTTTGCATTATAAAAAATGAATTTATATTTATTAATTTGATTTATTTTTGCGACATATTTCTGATTTTTCAACGTCTTAAGGAATTATTTATACTGTTAAAAAATAATTTGCAAATGTAAACGAGATATTCGCCCTTCAGATAAATTGAGTGAAAAAATATACAAATTTAGCAAAAAAAGATTTTTGAATAATAAATTCTTTTGATTAATTTTTAGATTTATTTTTGATGTTAATAAAACATTTATTTTATTTAAATTATAATATAAATAATATTTTATTTTGACGGTTTAAAAAAACTAGTTTTCTATGGTTTTATAAAATTGATAATTAATTTTATAATTAATTTTATAATTAATTGATAATTAATTTGAAACAGACTGAGTCAAATACGTTCTTTTAAATGATGATTCCAGTATATTTGAATGTTTGAAGTTAATTACCCTATAATTATCAAAATAGTCCTCAATTACATATTCTTAAAATTTGAAGGAAAAGAGAAGAATTTAAATCTATCTGAAGATCCTTAAACCTTGTCACAATGTTCCGCTGACGAGGTTTACCTAGAACGAACTAAATATGTTTAAACTAGAAGAAATGTTAATGTAGTGAACCACACATAAATATATTCATATTATATTATAATATTATATAAATAAAAAGATCGATAAGAATATCGATTAAAAATTATAAATATTACTTATTAAAATTATATTATATTGCCTGTTTGGAATTTTTTCTGTGGAATCAGTTCGTAAAGGAATTTTCTACAAACCAATTTATCAATATACCCCCCTGAAAGTGCATCTCTTCATGCAATCTATTTTCTCCAAATTCTCCTTGTGCAACCGAATGATTCTCTGACGTTTCCATCGATATTGTTACAACAGAAGATCGTTCCTTTGAAACCTTTAAACAACAAACAAAAATCGAAATTTATCTGTGCCGTTTTTTCTCTCTCTCGTATGTGATTTTTTTTGTTATTTATACTTACTTATATTGTGTAAAATAAACGTTTCATATATATTTATCTTTATTTTTTTAACGTTAAAGGAGTTCACTAAAACACGTTTTCAGTTAGCTCCTTTACAGTAAACTTTGCAAATGGAAAGTGAGCATTTAGTTTGTTCAAAATTGTAATTCTCGTAAAATACTTTTTCGTAAATTATTTCCAAAAGTTTATTTATCTTTTAAAAAGTTTACTAATAATTCCTTAAACTTTTTCTAATAACTAGAAAAATAAAGTTGGAATATTAATTTAATTATAAAAATTATGTAACAAAATAACTCAAACAGCAAATAGGAAATAATTTTTAACAGAAAAAACACACGATTAACAAGATTGAGAAGTAAATACAAAAACCATCTTCTTACAAATCGTTTCTTTATATAAAGAGAGAATTATGCATATTGACGGCAACAACGGGTTGACACTCTAACTGTCGATTGTTTGGATTTTAATCAAATAGCGAGAATCAGTTGTTCAACTTTCTGAACCTATAATTGTGAATTTTATTGATTTGGACACTAGGGTTATAAATTTTTATATTTTAGCTTTAAATTTTAATTTACATACTTGAAATGTATAAGCTTTTATGTAAGAATTATAAATATAAAGTTGGTTTCGAAAAAGTTTTCAAAAATGTTCCCCACCAACACGATTTCAGAAAATAAGCATAGTTAAATCTAAGTGCGCAGCTGTTTGAAATTTCGTAAAATAAGTAATACTCCCTCTCTCCGAAAATAAGACTCCCATTTCCATTTTCGAGATTAAAATAACTGTTGAAAATGAAAAAACATTATAAACAAACAAACTATTAAGTTGTTATTAAAAAATATAATTTTTTTACATTCATAGGAGCAGGTACATTGTTTATATACTAGAAAAAGACCCGTCATATATGACGGACGAGCTGAATTTTGTTCTTTGAAAGTTTTTGTTTTAATTTTAAAATTTAAATTCTAAGATATTAGAATTGGAGTTTCACTCACGATTTCGAATAATTCATTAAGGGTGTCCCAAAATTCACGCAAGAAGTAATTTTGATAGAAAATACAGGTTTATAATTAAAAATTGTAAATATTTTATTGATTTATATAGTATACAATATAGGGTTATGTATGGAACAGCATATCGAGTAAATGAGCTCCACGACTTTGCTGGCACATACGCACTCTTTTGCTGAAATTTTCCATGATTGTTTTGCATAAATGTGACTGTATTTCGTTGATACAGCGCTCAATTTCTTCCTTCAAGACGTGGGTGGTCGTGAGTTTGTTGATTTGAATTTTGCGCAATTGTGCGGTAAAATGTTGCCAACCAAAAAAATACAACGTGACAGCTGACAGTTTATGGTTATTAAAAATGGAGCGCTACACAAAAGAACAACGCATTTTTATTGTTGAGCATTATTTTGTAAATAATGAAAATTTGGCAGAAACAGTTCGCAATTTTCGTACAAAATATGGTCGGAATAATGATTTAACTTCATCAACTGTAAAGAGACTATTTAAAAAAATTTAGAGAAACTGGACGAATTAGTGATCTTAAACAGTTTGGCCGTCCTTCAATAAGTTGTTCAACACAAAACACTGAAGCAGTTCGAGAAAGTGTTGCTGAGAGTCCAGAAACATCAATTCGACGCTGTGGTCAAGAATTAGACATTTCGAAAAGCTCTTTACAGCGTATTGTCACAAAAGATTTGCATCTTCATGCATACAAAGTTCAATTGACTCAAGAACTGAAGCCTAATGACCACGCACAGCGAAGAAATTTCTTTGAATGGATTATGGAACAACAAAAGGTGGATGCTGATTTTTCGAACAAAATCATCTTCAGCGATGAGGCTCATTTTCATCTTGATGGTTTTGTTAATCGACAAAATTGTCGCATTCGGAGTTCAGAAAATCCACAAGTGATTGTTGAGAAACAAATGCATCCACAACGTATCGCTTTTTGGTGCGGAATTTGGCTTGAAGGCATCATCGCACCATTCTTCTTCGAAAATGTAGCTGATCAGATAATAACGGTTAATGGTGCTCTCTATCGCGACATGATAATCCAGTTTTTTGTGCCAAAATTGCAAGATGTGGATGTACACGGCATGTGGTTTCAACAAGACGGTGCCACATGTGATACAGCCCGAGAAACAATTCAATTACTGTATGAGTCATTTCCTGGTCGTGTAATTTCCCGTTTTGGTGATCAGAATGTGGCTATAAAATCATGCGATTTAACGTCGTTGCATTTTTTTCTTTTGAGTTTTTTGAAGTCTAAGGTTTATGTCAACAGGTCCACAACCACCCACGCCTTGAAGGAAGAATTTGAGCGCTGTATCAACGAAATTCAGTTACATTTATGCAAAACAATCATGGAAAATTTCAACAAAAGAGTGCGTATGTGTCAGCAAAGTTGTGGAGCTCATTTACTCGATATGCTGTTCCACACATAACCTTATAATGTATGTTAAGAGAACTCATACATTTGACAGAACATTTATTACACTCACATTTATTATCATCTTTATGATGATCAATAGTATTGCTTTCACTTAGATCCATCAATCAATTTTCAGTATCTCTCATTATAATATGAACTATACTTAAGAAGATTATTTTATTAAAAATATTATTTCGATATGCTTTTTGTAACTATATCTCTCTTTTTCGATTTTTTTGAATTCCGCTTTGCTTCTTCATAAAAATCCATAACTTACCATTAAATATTTTTTCTTTATTATCAAACCGAGGTCTAGCAACCGCCGCTAAGAACATTACTTTCTAAATAAAGCGCTTACTTTTGCATGTGTGCAATGGTTCTTCTTCTTCATTTAACAGATAATATGAGCATTTGATCTGCGATATGTAGAACCATTTTCATCACATTGTACATATCATCAAAACAGCCATTTGATTTAACGTGGGATAAACAAAATTTTAGTCGTGTCAGCTTATTTTCATCTGTTAACAATGGTTTAACAGCCGAGGTGATGCGTCTAAAAATGGTGCCTTTCTTTAACCGATCATGTAAAGTTGATTTCGGAACCTCAATAGCGCAAGCACGACTTCGAATCGTACATCTACAATTGAACGGAATTTTTTTCATCACTTGTAAATTTTCACTATATTCCTTTTTCTTGCATCCACATTTGTCTTTCGTTTTGGAAATCACTTTATTGCTGAATTTCTCGAAGTTGTTCTTTAGCGGCTTTCCATATTATTGATACTGACTTTCTATTTAATTTAAACTCTTTAGCAATTGAATTTATTGCATCAGGGCACAATTTCTTGTTCTTAAATTGTTGTAATAATGATTGCACTGTTCTATTTCTTTCGTCGCAAGTCAAATTCTTTTACGAAAAGTACAATTATTTGTTTCTGTATTTTCGTTAATTTTCATTTTCAATAGAGGATGAAATTTCACTAATTAAATTAACATTTTAACTGATATTTTATGTTTAATAACTCAACCTATATGTCGTGTAATGACCTCAAATATTCAAATTGAATAAAAAAATCAATAATTAAAAGATTAAAAATTATTTTTGTTAATCGCAGTTATTTCAATATATTGAAATTATTATATATTACAATATATTGGAATTATTATATTTTTCGTAGAATTCTCCACATAGAATTTTAACAATTTACTTTGATAATTTTGATTAATTAGTCATGTGTAAAACGTATAAATTATGTTTATTCTGAAGAAGACTTGATCCCTTCATACCATTTAAATCAATAAAAAAACAATATTTAGAAATGGGTCTCTTATTTTCGGACTGAGGGAGTACTTAATCCTTAAAATTAAGTCTAAATGTGTATTTTTTTTATTTTCATTCACAATAAAACCGTAATTATGCAAATGTATGTTATTTTTTACCAAACAGTAGAAATACTTAATTGATTTAACCCCTGTATGTTAAAATAGGCAATATGGCCAGTGTACAACTTTATCTATTTCTATTTTTTATTTTCACTGCTACCAACCCTTATTTCTGTTCCAGGCAATGTCCTCAAAATGTCTTTCGCAGCTGCCACGAAGAATTGCAAAATACGGTCGAAAAACTTGATATCGTTTGAAAAATCTTCCAAGCAAAGAGACACGATTACATTTACAGACCTATTACATTTACATAAAATTACATTTACATTATCATCACGTTGTCAATTACCTAGAGAATTGGATATTGTTGGTCCATTCTTATTTTTAGCTCGGCAAACCAAATCCTAAGTTGCCAGATATAAAGTCATTTGAGATGAGTTGGTACAGCTATGGAAGAAAATGGATTTACCATCATGTTGCAAGACATCTTTTTTAAGAAAAGTTCAGAATTGGTTTTTAAATATAAAAAGCACCTGAAACGACTAGTAAGAAAAGCTGAATAATTTTTCTCAAGTTTATTTGACGTCACAAACGCTGATAGATTCTTGTTATACTCTGATGATAAGCAGTTCTACCTCACCCAAGTCAATTATTAAGGCAGAATCGGATACGCTGCAGTAAAGAAATCATCATCATTCAAAATTCATCCCTTCAAAAGAATAAAGAATGTTCCGAGAATCACATCTTGTCCTTCTAGACAACACATTTCATTAACTTCCTCGAGGTCCTCAGGGTCCTCACGGTCTTCTGAGGTATCATCTCAGTCTAATGGTTGTGAAAATCCTTTTACAAAATCCAAAGCAAGATATTATAGTAGAACAGATACTGCAGTAAAAGTTGTTAGAAAAGTAAATCTGTCTACGAACTGTGCATTCAAAGTTTTGAAAATCTTATGTAATCTCAATAACACCATATACGACACCTTCACTCCTATATACAAAGAAGCAGACATTGTCAGTACTAATTTTAAAGAAAAGTTGAAAAGTGACTAGGGGTGTCTGTACTTTGATCGAAAAAGCCTGGACTTTGAGCTAGAGGTTATTGTTTTAAAAAACAGCTTGAAAGAAATTTATCTGGTGGTTCTCCCGAATGGAAAAGGTATGTCAATATTTTATGGAATAAAGTCTACTTTGAGTGAATACGACCTGTGGCCACTAATCAATGTAATTATTTACGATACTACTCATACTAACAGTGGAGCCAGAAATGGTGTCGTGATTCGTCTACAAAGATATTGTCAACAGTATTATGAACACACTTCTCAATATATATTTGATTTCAGCTACATGAGTTTGATCGAACTTTGAAGCACTTCATGGATTCTGTATTTGGATTGGCGACAACAAGCCAAAACATAGCTCATTCCTTTGTGAATGAAGTTTCTGAAAATTATAAAGCATTTAAAGAAGAATTTGTGTCTCAAGAAGACAAACTAAACCTCGAGAACAAAACATACTAAACTTTTCTTCCATTCGTGTCAAGCTTTCCGCTATTATGAAACTCACAAGTAATTTCCATTCATTCAATTTTAAAATTCTGGCTGCTATAAACAATGCAAGACGGAATTCTCGTGGAATATTGACTTAACTGGCGTTTTGTTTCACTACCACATATTCGGAATAATTAGTTTGAAGACGTTCACTATTTTTTTTCTACCCCAAGGCGTGATGCATGATTTTTGGACAAAAGGCATTGAAAACTAGGGGTTGAAAAGTTTGTCACCATTGGTGGAAAAATATTAAAAAGCGAGAAAAATTTTTGAGACACATTAGGCGAAAGAAAATTCTTTTTTTTACCGAATATAGAAAGAAGCAATCGATGAACCAAGCGAATCATTTAAATAATACAAGACATTTTCGAAAATTGCTGAAGTGACAAGCAATTAAATTCATGTTTCGTTCTTAAAAATGTACAATGAGGATAGATTAAAGTAAAATTCATTTTGTATAACACTACTTGGGTAACCAGACAAATCGACCCACGACAATTCGACACACGACAATTCGACACACGTATTATTCGACACAAATTTTTTTATTTGACACATTTATTAATTCAACATATTTTTCATTCGACACAAATTTTTTAATTCGGCATGTAAAGTAGCGTTTATGCCACTTTCATTATTATCATATTCTAAAGCCATAATTTAACACCACCAAAAATTTATTAATATTTACAATTCATATACTTAAACAAATTTCTTGTTAATTCAATTATTTCGCCCAAAATTAGTTCATTAATTTTTTTCGATTAAATTTTGAAAATATACAAAAATTTAAATCTAAAATAATCTTACATTTTTTTACAAAACTTTTACAATATTAATTTTTTTCGATTAAATTTTGAAAATATACAAAAATTTAAATCTAAAATAATCTTACATTTTTTTACAAAACTTTTACAATATTAATTTTTTAATATTAAATCTTAATTAATCTTATATTTTTTACAAAGAATTTTACAATATTAAATCTTAATTAATCTTATATTATTTTACAAAGAATTTTACAATATATAATCTTATATTTTTACAAAAATTTTACCCTTAAATAATTTACATTTTCTTACAAAAATTTGCAAATTTTTAATGTAACCAAATTTTTCATTCTTACGAAACTTAATCATAAAACTAATTAATTTAAATTTACAATAACCATTTTATTAAAAAATTATTTCTGAAAATATTAATCCGTTAATTTTCTTTTGACGCGTTTTACCGCAATTGCATTAGCTAGCCACGCACCAAATTTTATATATTAAGAAAGTGCTCGGCAATATAGTTGATTAAAATTTAAATTTTTCTTAGTCCAAGCTCCCAGTGACGTTTCCGTGGATTGATTTCTCCGACGAAAAGCGAATTTTTCCTATTATTGTGTTGATTGAATTTCCGACGAATCCAAGCTTCCAGTGACGTTTTCCGTGAATTGATATTTCCGACGAAAAGCGATTTTTTCTGTTATTGTGTTGATTGAATTTCCCGACGAAATCCAAGCTTCCAGTGACGTTTTCCGCGAATTGAATTTTCCGACTGTGAGGAATATTTTAAATTTGGTATGTTAAATTGGTTTGTTGAATTTTGAATGTTGAGTTTAGTATTTGGAAATGTGTTTCTCCCACCCAGATGGAAAATTGATATTTTAGATGTTCACGATAAATAATTATTCGAGTATAATATATATAATTTAAATTTTAATTTATA
>MQRK01232215.1:22074-38703 GCA_001938485.1 Girardia tigrina | reverse complement strand
GTATTGAACATAATGGACTTTATTTCGAATCATAATCTTTATTGTGCGTTGTTTTATGAACATTTTAATTTTTAATAAAAAGTGCCCCACAACTTATGACTCACCCTAATAATAACATTAAGACAATTCTCATTTTAATTTTTATTACAATTACAATTAGAGTCATTGCAACTCTCAGAAGATCTTTCATCGTTTGACACCGTTATAACTGATTTTGTTATTTCTATTTTTAATCATGACTATTCAAACAATTTTTCTAAATCTTTTTCAAATATTCAATTTTTATAAATATTAATTAAAATAGTTTTAACAATTTCTTAATTTCTTAACAATTTCTTAACAAGTTCTTAATAGAACACAAAATAATAAAAATGTTGTCAAATTATTAAAAATGCATTTAATTTAAATTTTACTAAAAAATACTAAACTTAATTTTAATTGTTAAATTAAAAAATATGAACTTATCGAATGCCATTGGTATCAAATTGACATTTAGCACAGTTTATGTCTGAAACTGTCGTATGTTCCATAAGTTTTGTAGTGATGCATAAATACGGGGAATCGTTAGTCTATGAATCAATAAAAGAATTGTATAGAGTTTAAAAACGAGTTGGAGCAGTTTTGAAAGTTCCATCCATAAACCAGTGAGATATAGTTTCGAACATTTTGAGATTGTCAGGTTTTCCAAAAATCAATAGTCTGTCATTGTTACAGAAACGGGAATCAAACTGAAGGAAATTTATACTACTTTAAATTTTTTTAAAGATCTTGAATATCGATTTCATCAGCATTTGAAGGAATATGAAATGCATTACTGACAACTTGAAGGCGACATCTTACATTACTACGCAAATTAATAACGCTCGATAATTCGACTCTTACATCTTCCCTTATTGTTGATATATATTGTCTTATAATTTGCTGGGGCTCTCCATCATGATATTTCTGCTATTTATTTCAGTTATTTATTTTGACTTGATCAACAACTTTAATTACTTCTTATTGTGCTGAATCTGCGTCATGGGAGTGACTGTTGAACCTAACTACAAGTTCTTCTCTAGGAATTTGAATTTTAGCTTCACATTTGTCTTGTTTCATTTTCTCTCGTATTCTATTGATATGACACCTTTAAGATGATTGGCTATAACTTATAATTCTAATGAGCGTATCCTTGGACGCGATATGACACCGATCGAGTTTAGGTCCTGAACCAGGAAAATTATTCAGTCGATAATCGTATACTTTGACCTGTAAATCCCGGTCTCTACTTCAGTCGCGGAAAGAGTTTCATCGGCTGTGTTGCGGTCGAGAAATTGAAATTTGAATTATAAATCTAAGAGGAGAAAACAAAAGAAGGAACACTATCTAAGTGCAACACTACGGTCCAGAATCCATAATTCACTATAAAACAATTAAAAATTCAGAGAAAAAGTGAAAATAATAAGAGTAATACATATTTGATAAAACCATAAAACTACAAAATAAAGTTGAAATGATCCTAATCACATAAAGGAATGTTATACGCCGAGATAAGACTGAAAACAATCCGTCAAGAAAACAAACCAACAGAATAAAAACTCACCTGATAAAGGGAAACGAATAATTAATTCACCCCGAGTAAAACAGAGTGAGGTACATCCTTGGGAATAAACTATTGTGCTCCAAAAGATTGAGAAAGGCGCTAAGAGCTTTGAAAAGAAAAAATAATTAATTAGAAAGAGGCAGAAATTAATAAAGTTACCTCCAAGATGATCTGTTAACATTACAAGGTCAACAGACCCTCCACATATAGCCCCGAGGACGCTGAACCCCTGAACAAAACCTGTGAGGTCCTGACATGTTCCCTGAGAAGATATACTCCTGCAAAGATATACTAATTAATTAGAAAAGACAAAGGCCAATTAAGAAATAAAGAAAAATAAAGACTAATTAAGAAACTTACCATGAGTCAGGCCCACAAAGCAGAATATCATCACGCGATGAATAGTCATCGGTGACGTGGTCGCACACCAATTCAAAATTTGCGAGTTTGCGGCGACACACAAACCCAGAAACCTATAATAAAATCCAAATTTTTTTATGAAGGCACGCCTACCTAGGCCGTCCAATCAACAACAGAGAAAAATCAGACACTCGGGTGGCGAAGAATCATTGGCTGAGAAAGAAAAGGAGGGTATGCCTCGAACCCTATAAAGCTGACGACCATTCAACCATAGGCGCACATTTTCGAAAACATTTTGCACATTATTTCGAGCACAATTTTAATTGTAAACGCACATTTTTATTTTGAGCGCACAATAATTCGAACGCCAGAAAACGCAACCAGAACACTAATCTCGACACCAACGTAATTATCAAATTTACCGAGACCGATATTCCGATGACGTAACCGACCGAGATATTCAAGTGGAATATAATAATAATTATTGTAATTTTAATTTTGCGTAATTACTAGTCAATAAACGTTTTTATGATGATATTCGATTTTGTGATTTATTATTTATGATTAATTTTCAAAACACGTTTTTCCTTACCGTCGAAGAGTAGATCGATTTGTCGTCCCCGTCGTCGTTCTCGTTGACCATGCCCCGAGAAAATTTGCGTTCTACCGCACGATGGAAAAATGTCGGAGTCAAAACCCTCGAGTCGTTTCTCCGGGATAGTCGTGACAAGTCATTTCTCGATGAAGCGGAGCCGCGAGCTCGTCCATGTCGGACAACCAAGTGTTTAAGCCAAAACTTTCCCCTCTAAATATAATTTAATTTACGATTTTAGTCACCGTTTTGTTACTATTCTTATATAAGTAATTAATATCGTGAGGGACGGGATTCTTATTTTATAGCGTTTATTAATTATGCTTGATTATTAGTTATTAATTATGCTTGGTTATTAGTTGTTAATTATGCTTGATTATTAGTTATTAATTATGTTGATTAGATTACGGACTTACTGAGCTGTATATTAATGACCTATCTGATAAACGGGAGTAGCGTTTAATTTTGTTGGCGTAAATTATAAGGAAGGTAAAATTAAATCCATTTACGAATTCTGTGGGCAGACCCGTGCGGTTGTTCCATGTGAAACCGAAGCGAGTACGATTAAGAATTTTTTTTGTTAAGAATGTGCCCTAAAAGCAAAGGTGAAATTGGGACATTTAAAACAAATTGATTCAAAGTTGAATTTGTGAATAATTGACTTTATCGATTTGAGAATTTTATTTAGAATCATTTGACCAAAGAAGTGTGTAATTATTTATTTTGATAATTAAAAACGTAAATTCTACTTTAATCCATATTTATCGTAAGCTTGTTCAGAATTTAGTGTTGAATTTCACAGAAAAATAGCGGTTGTATTGAAAACATTTTAAGTATTTAATCTGGTCATCGATATGATTATTCTGACGTTCTGTATATAAGAGAAAAATATAAATAAAATAAGAAATAATGTTATTATTAAGAGAAGTTGCTGCTAATTGTCGATTCTATAATATTAAGAAGTTGTAATTATCATGTCTCCGTAGAGTTAGGAAATTAAAAGGAATTCTCAAGCATACGGTTGAGTTATAATAGAATACAATAATAAAATTTATAATAGATGATTCAATTAATTATACTCCCCCATGATCTCCAGATCAAATCACATAATCGTCCAGATAAAGAGGGGGTTTCCGTACCAGCACCGGTCGTTCAGCGGATTCTGTAGCTACCTCTTGCGTTGTCGGTCCACTCATTTCGTCTTCACTGTCTGAAATGCGATCATCGGAATCCACTAACATCAGTTGTCGATTATCCACTGCTCTTCTGATGGGGGATATATGTCTCGTGATTCCATCGTCTTCCAGCTCCACCCAAACTGCAGACTTCAACGATGTAATTACGTGCGGCCCCGCCCATGGTTCATCACATTTCTCGCCGACTCTTAAATAAATATTCTCACCAATGCTGAACGGGTTTTTCTCCGTAGCGTCATACTCATCATTCGAGATGCATTCCGAGATGAATTTGCATTCAACCTGACGATCATATCGAATCATTGGCAGTCGAGACTTGGCATGGAACATCAATTCATAGGGCCCCGCATCCCCGTGATCCGTCGTACTGTTGTACCAAAACACACATTCGCTGATCGACTTTGCAGATCTCGCTGCCATTGTCTTAATGATGCGGTGATTTATCTCGCATATCCCATTCCCTTGATGCCGATAGGCTGCGGTGAACCCTTGCTCGATTCTCCATTTATCTAGCAACCGTCTCACTGAAGCACTTCGGTAGACAGCCGCATTGTCGGAAAAGAAACGTTTCGGCGGTCCAAATTCAGAGCATACGCTATCTATATGCTAACCTATTTCCTCGGCGGATTCACTGCGCAACTTTCTCCAAATACAAAATCTTGTTGCTGAATCCACTATGGTCAGATACGTGACACCGTTGAAATAAGTCACATCGCTATAAATTTGGTACCATACCTTGTCAGATGACAATTGCCAATGTTGATACTCCATTCGTCGGGCTGGACAGATCTTTGAACACTCAACACACTACTTGATAACTTCCTTAACTTGATCCGACTTTATTGCATTAGACCCATATTTTTCTCAACAGTTCACACGTCCTGTTGACTCCAACGTGATGGATATCATGAATTTTCTTGATCTCATCAACACTTGGATACTGATTTACTTCAATGGCGTTTACTTCCACTTTCCTGTTTAACCATTGTTTTGGAACCCTGGTCAAACAATCTGCCATATTCAATTGATATTTCACAAATTCCAGTTTTTCTTGATCTTTCAAATCTCTCATGATATCGAGTCTTTGGCGTACCAAATTTTCAGATAATGTGTGGGTTCTTGGATTGTGTGTATTCTTAAATACCATCCATACACTGTTGCTGAGTCAGTCATCACTTTGAACTTATGAAAGCCCCAGGTTATTGCCAAGTTTATTCCCCTTATGGCCGCATCCAGTTCACTAATATTAATATGGTTTGTATCGTCTTCTTTCCTCGACCAAGCAGCGTCTTAAACGATATTACCGTTAAAGCACAGTAGTACTCCCATTGCTACTTGCATCTGTCCAAATAACAACATTATTATTGCAATTTACCACCCAGTCGCCTGTTGATGGATCTCAATCCATCCTCAGCCTTTGACAGATTTCATTAACTTTCTCTATGATGTCTTTTGCTACTAATTCATCCCAGCCTATCTTGTATTTTGCAGTTAATATCTAAATATAGGCACAAGTAACCCGTAACCATCCTGCAACTGGTACATGGCCTATCCACTCCCCCAAAATTCCATGAACTTCTCTTCTCAGTGCTTTCTCAAGCTCCCTAGTTACGAACTCTTGGACTCTTCTCCACTGCAAATTGCTTTTTTCATTCAGGCCAAGCATCCTGACATCTTTGTCTAAGCCAATCCGTTCTATGGGTTTAGACTCCAACCCAAACCGGCGAAAAATTCATACTACATCCTCTGAATTACAAGAACTTTCCGCAATGAACATGTCATCAATATACCCAGAAGCAGTTATCGTCTGCTTTTCCTTGATAATCGTTTCAACTATTCTTGACATGACTTTTGGCGCAATGGATAGACCAAACAATAACCTGGTCATCACATACACTTCACAATTCCACACAACCACCTGATATTTCCACAAATCTTGAGCCACCCTTACTTGTAGGTAAGCCTTTTTTAAATCCATTTTAGCGCAGTTGGGTCCCAATTTTCTCCACTTCCGCAATCGTGACTGGCAACTGGTATAACTACTGCCCGGATAGCTATGAATTTGTTCGTTCAGTAACCTGTAGTCTAATACCGGTTGTATTCGTGTCGTTTGCCTTTGACCTGCCGCACTCCCATCAACGGTATAATGTTACGAATCTTCCCGTGTCGCTTTTTATCCCATTTTATCAGAACACCTTCACTTACCCACTCATTCGCTTCATCTTGAAATGACTCCTTATCTTCATTGGAAATATCATAATTGACACATGAGGTTCTCCCAACCGGATGATCATCGAAAAATTTCCATCGTGTGCTCCAATAACTTCCGTCAAATTGAGCTTCAAAATCATCCTCTTTTATCTGCAAATGTCTTCCACTTTTCACTCCAGTTGCTGCATTAATAGCTTCCAAATTTTGCTCCAATACTGCCAAATTTTATACAAACATCATCACCGCCTACCCGTATTGTCAGTCCACGTTTGAGAATAACAGCGTTTCCCACTATGATGTCGACAACTGCAGACAGCCTTTCAACCACAATTGCTCCAACAGGCCCCAGGTACATACCACCAAATAGAATCTCATGTAGATGCACTTGACCCAAGATATTTACCTGACTACCGTCGACCGCTACCAGGTTCATGTCTCTAACTCCTTCGATTCTTGACTTTGTGCAACTTCTTCTAATAAGAGTGGCACTACTCCCCGTGTCGATCATCACCTTCATCATTTCCCCGTCGATTAGCGCTTGACGAATCAATAAATTCGCAATAACAGTTGAACATGAATAAATGAATGGCGATTTCGAATTTTTGAGCCGATTCACGGCCGCCTTGTTGACACAGTTGTCCCCGGGGCGTTGTGGCTTTTTATAGGCATAACTATTGCCGGTAGTTACACCACCACCCCCTCTTAATGTGAAATTCGGTCCTACACCATTTACTGGGGAGAGGTTGGACCCGTGCCTTCTCCCCTCTGTCGTTTCCCGACATGTTACAGTTTGCTTTTATATGGCCGATTTCTCTGCATTTAAAGCATTTAACCCTACACGTCTTTTGCGTGTTCCCAAGTCGATTACAACCAATACATCGAAATTTACTGTTGGTCGCCACAATCAGTTCTTGATGATGTTGATGAGGCGATATCTTTTGGGTCAAGTTCACCACACTCTTGAACGTGAATTCGACGTCCAATCTTGGCTGCACCTCTTTCTTTAATTGATCAGGCAAACTGTGAATAAATGTCATTGCACAAAACGCATCGATCGGATCCTGGTCCCCAACAACTGTCCGTATCAGCTGATTGATCTCAGCCACCACCACATCCAATCTGTCACCCGGGAGAATCTTCTTTTGACCAAGCAACAGCCATGCGTCAAATCTCCCCAAAACAAATACTCGGCGCAACTTTTGATTTCCTTGGCATTTCTCTGTTGATCCAGCGATAAGCCCTTCCACATGTCGTATGTATAACTATTCGTATAACTATTCTGATTTAACAAGGAATTTAGTTTATTAACATTTTTTACAGATTTAACAAAAGTGAAAGACAACGACCAGTAGCGATAAATTAAGCCTTTAATAATATTTATTTTATACTTCATAAAAACTGTTCGGTGAAAATTATAAACCTGTATCAGTTTGCTTCCTATAAATTCTAGTCTGGTAACTAAGAGATTTTCTTTCAACCAAATGATCCAAAAAAGGTAAGACTCCATTTGTTTCATTTGCAACTCTAAAAGTAACGTTTGGATGTTACGAATTCATAAAACTTTAAAAATAGAAGTACATCAGCCTGATTTTTTAAAACTAGAAATATATCATCAACATATCGTTTATATACTAAAGGTTGATTTCCATCAAACATTTTAATTTAATTTTCAATCTTTGAAAGAAAAACAAAAGAAAATGAACATTTAATGTTGCAAAACTTAATGACTCATGAAACCCAACCTCGTCGACAATATAATGTTCTGATTGATTATTTTTCCATAGATCATAACACAAATTCAAAGTTTCAACGAAAGGAACATTTGTAAATAAACTAGAGAGGTCAAAAGAAACCATAAATTTACCTTCATTCTGTACTTTATAATTAGAAAGGAAATCAGCAAATTCAAAACTATCACGACACAAAAATTCTGATAATAACAAAGGTTTTAATTTTGAATCTAGATATTTCGCTACCGTATATTGAGACGTTCTAATCATCGATAAAACATGTATTAAAGGTATTCCATTTTTATGTACCTTTGGAAGTTCATATAATTTGGCAGGTTGAGAACTAATTGGATGCAAACCTTTTACATGATTATTATAAATATGACCCTGTTTATTAATATTTGATAATAAAGAAGTAAGAAATTCATCATCTTTTATCGGAGGAAATTTACCGTACTGTTCTACTCTCACTTCAAAACTTTCTACATTAAGGTCAGGTCCCAAACGGGCAAAGATCAAGACCGAAGACCACAGAGCAGATTTCGAAAACCTCAAGATCAAACTAGAAAATTTACGGGTTTAACATACCCACGGGATGGCGCAACCTTATATTTGTCAACCGACGCTTCCGTTACTGCAGCAGGAGCAGTACTACATCAGTCAATCAACCACCATCAACCGATCGAATTTTTTACAATTAAATTCAACGCTGCAGAACAAAGGTATTCGATCGCGAACTCCTTTCGATAGTAATAAGGGTTAAGCACTTCCAGCATTCCCGGCAAGGCAGGAATATCGTAATTCGAACTGACCACAAACCGCTAATTCATCTAATGAGAATGAAAATATCAGTCAACCCGACAACAGCTGCAGATTTCATTCCTTTCAGAATTTAACATGTCTTTGGTTTATCTACCTGGCGAACAAAATCCCGTAGTTGATTTTTTGTCTCGATCTATCAACGGCATCCACTTCGTACCAGTTTTCACCAATGAACGCTTGGCAGAATCCCCCGCCACGCAAAGCGATTTATCATATTTCCGCAACACCCTAGTCGAAAAAGGGATAGCTTTCGACACAAGTTTGACGGGCAACTTACGCCCCATTTTGGCAGAAGCCGTCCGGAAAGAAGCTTTTAACCACATACACGGTCTACATCACCCGGGAAGCACCAACACCTACAAGCTTCTCCGTTCACGTGTGGTTTGGCCACACATGCGACGGGATGTGAAGATTTGGACTTCACAATGTACCCTCTGTCAAAAGTATAAAACCATGAAGAAAATATCCCTCAACATTAACCCATTTTCCAACCAACTCGCGTTTCAAGACCGTGTAAATCGACTTGGTCGGACCTCTGCCGAAGGACCGTGGTCATCAATACATTTTTACAATGTTGGACCGCGCTTCCAGATGGCAAGAAGCAGTGGTCGTTAGAAATGTCGACGACGAAACGATATGCAGAACGTTCATGTCCACTTAGATTGGCCGTTTTGGAGCTCCGAAGTACTGGATAACCGATTAAGGACGGCAATTCGAATCGGATCTGTTCAAAGCTTTAGTCGAGAGGGTGGGAGCAAAATACATCCACACGTCAGCCTACTACCCATAATCAAACAGGGCCATAGAGCGTTTCCATTGCACTTACAAGACGTCGCTCAAAATACTCGCCGACAAGAATACACGTTGGTTGGATGCAATTCCATACATACTCCTCGGTTAGTGTAACAACCCAAACATGTCACAAACGAACATGTCACCAGCACCATGCCTTTTCGGGACTCCTATACATTTCTTGTCCGATTTAACCGATTGCAACGAAACTCCGTCAGACACCGAAATAGCCATCACCAGGAGTTTTTTCAGAAAACTAAGTGAGTGACAAATTCCACTATTTGACAAACCGTTCAGAAGAATTCCTTCCGCAGAATCTTTACTCAACCAAATTTCTTTGGTTAAAAAACCACACAGCATATGGTTTTCAACCCACATACATCGAAACATTCCAACTCATCGAACTTTTCTCTCACAATGCCAAGATACTCAAAGATGGATAGGAAATCGTCGTACACCTCAGTAATACAAAACCCGCCTTTTTCGTAGACGATGCTAATGATCAAGACAATGACAACGGAGTCATTTTCCTCTCCGAACTCCTCAAAACGATATTGACTAACAAACCACATTCCGTAGTTTCACCTACACCACACGTAACCACACAAAAGGACACGACATCTTTCACTAACACTCATCAAACCGAAGCCGACAACAACCCGCCATCAGAACACAATAATCCCGAAAGCAATCACGCAAGAACAGCCAGATTCACGAAATGGGTACCCACTTTCACTCCATCGACCATTACCAGACTCCGTAGACTTGACCAGTGATGTTTCCCCTTACTTCTTTGACACCATGGTGGTTCTGAGACTTTGAACGGGTGGAGCTGTGTTGTGTCCCAACACTTGTTTTTTAATTTTTTCGTTAATATGTAAATATTTTATGTTTTAGTTTTGCTTTAAAAAAATTAATTATTTAATTTGGTTTTATAATTAAATGTAATATTTGATATGGTCAAAAAAGTATATTTTTATTTTAATTCACAAATAATGCGGAGAGTTTGAATTTGATTGAAAATCTGTCAAAATAATGTCGTGGAATAAATTTTTGTGCACTATGGTCTTATTTATCAATTTGGCAAATACTGAATATCAGAAAACGTATGATACAGTATTAAAAGTACGGGACACCATAATATTGTATCAGAAGTGAAATTTACACAATGTTTACCCAATACACATGTAATGGGTACAATGCCACATACATCGGAGAGACTACCCGTCATCTCTGCAAACGAGTCCAAAAACACAGTCAAAAATTGGTAAAGAGTATTATTGATGAGCACAAAAAAACGTGTAAATGAGCATAAATGATTTTAAGATTTTGTGCAAGCATTTTAAAAATTATTGGGAGAGAGTGTCATGTGAAGCATTGTTGATAAGATCACGTGATCCAAAAATCAATGTTCAAACAGCACTCTCAACTAATTTGTTAAGGGTTTTCGATTAGATTTACGTAAGTGATTGTGTAACTATTCATTTCTTATATAAAAAAATAAAAGAGAACATAATCAGTGATCTGATGATGACGGTTAAGCCGTCGAAATATATTATCATAAAATATATTGTTAAATTGCGTGTATTTATTTTAAGTAATGGCGTTGATTTAGGTTTTTTTAGTGGAGTTTTTGTTCCGGGATTATTAGGTTAGGTTGTTATCTGGGGAATTTTTTGTCCCGGGGGTTATGTTCATGGGGATTCTGTCTAAGATCCGGGATCAATATATCATTTTTAAAATCCGTGTTATATGTGAAAATGAATCAACCGACCCTCTCCCTATAAACATTTGGTTATATCAATGATGTCATATTTCTGTGTAACTTTTTAATATAGAGATTAACCCTATTCTGATTGAAATGGACTTGAACCGTTGTCTGTCAATTTTATTTAATTCAAGCAAAATATCGTATAAGGCATATTCTGTTGACCTTTTTGTACATGAAAATTGATAGTCACAACTACAATAAAGGATTAATACAACATAGTCAGTCAGTCAAAAGTCTTGGTATTTCATTTAGGACATCCAAATTTGTAATTCTGGATGTGCAATATGGCAGTGATAATAAGTATCTTCTTGATGGGATACCCATTCCGCACCTTTTTAACTTTGAAGGTTATTTGTATCTTAGTTGCCTTATTACTAGCTATATCTGTTTCACACCAGAAGAACGTTTTCTAGTTGTCCTATCAGAGGTTAATCTAGTCACCTCTTCAATTCGTGTTCCCTTCCAAAAGACTTGTAATACTTTTGAGCACTGTCAGCTTATCTTTAACTTTAGGAACACATACATTACCTTTCCAGCTCTTGATTAGTAGGATGTTAAAATTAGTTATTTTTTCAAAATTATGCTTGGTTGGAATCTCATACTTCCAATGTCTACGTAAGTTTGGTTGAATTGGTCTTCCCTCCATCACAGATGAGTACCTTATTCCAACCATTTGTCACTCTTTCTATATCATTTACTCCACTGACAATTTGATCAAGGTAACTGCTGATGCGGCACAAGTTGCTCACTTCCATACAGATCCAGTCCTCTTGATTAGGTCTTTGACTGATAGAATAATGACTTCAAAAAACAAAAATGCAATTCTTGGATATTTTGAAATAATTATATTTATATAAAAGGAAAACTACAATCGCTATATCGTGTGTGGCTACAAAAATAAAATTGCCCTGACTGCAATGACTTGCATTCCAAGACAGCAGAAATATATCTGTCCAAAATCTCATTCGCATCAACCACAATCCTGCCGAATATGATGACGAGAGTGATTAGGAGGGTGATGTATTCGAAACAACAACAATTCAACAATGAACCTACGAAAATCAGTAAACAGCGAACGCCATTAAAACTATTAAAACTTAAAATAAATAATAAATATCATTGTTCTTACTTTTTGGAAAGATTTTATTAAATCTGAATTTTTTTTAAATCTGAAAAACTTTGTTGGCAAAGTAGAGTTCTGTCTGCATAAAGAACGGATATGAAGTTTTATTTGATATAGTAGTTTGTTCTATATTCAATCTCAATAAGTTCACGTCACACAATAAATTTCACACAAATGCATTTGTTGTTGTAAGCAAAATTCAGTTGGAGAATTGTCGATTGATTCCTGTATTTGACCCACTACTACTTATTCGGCACTCCACATAAAACAGTTTGTTTATCATCGATATCCAAATGATTTTTGTAATCAATCAATTATTTCCTTTGCCGCAAATATTCCGATAATCAAACAAAAAATAATCAATACAAAAACAACAAAGAACGTCATAAAATATATATTTTAATATTCATTTAATTGACACAAAATCGATATATATATCTCGCGAATGAGCTCATTTACGAACCTTTACTCGTTGCTTGATAGATTGCAAATACGCTGAATGAAGCTGTTGAATGAAGCTGCCATTCTCATCGTTCTGTTACCAATAGTATCGATTAAATAATCTAAATCCATTAAACAGTGACCTGTAATAGATAAATCATCGCATCTCGTAGTTGTTCCTTGGTCAGTGCGTGATCATCCACTTGCTCCACTTTATTCTCTTGAAATTTGTTCGGGCCGAGAAGTTCAGAATCGTCATCGTCGTCGATCGGATCACATTTTATTGGACCTGGTGCAGCACCTAGCACGAGATATTTCTCGAGCTCGGTCACGGTGAGTGTGTTTGTTGCGGGACCGTTGCGATTTGCCGACCCCACGGCCGAGACGGATGATGACATGGAATGATCTACTATTTTAGACTGAGACGAGGACGTGACTTGAGACGGTAAAAGCGAAGATGTGGAAACGGCAGTAGCAGTTATAGAGTGATTGAGCTGATGAGCTGCACCGGGACTGATTGGAGACATGGATCAATAATTTCAATACTTTTATTTAAAAAAACTCATATTTGTTTATTTGAATCAATATTCTTTGAACGAAATTTCAGTCATTTGTGCAGGTACAAATTGTGGTAATAAGGGAATTAAAAAAATGAAGTTAAATGAGTTACGTAAAACGTTTTTAATTCTATTTTTGTAATAAAATTTATTTATTTTTAATTTTTGATAATCAGAGCTTATGCTTCCATTAAGAAGCTAAAATAAATCTTATAGCACTTTTCATTCTGATCCCAGAAATGGCTTCAGATTCGCTCCAGCATACACCGTTTCTGAGAAAGTATATTCTTTCTTTCCTGATACTGTAATATTCGGCTAATGGGCACATTTGGGTTTATTTTATAGTGAGGTAATCATACCACACAAAGTTAATGATAAAGGCTATTCACACCAAAATGATTATTGTTAGAAGTGTTTTGGTGAACTTTAAATTTTTGAAAATTTTTAAATTGAAAATCATATTTATAGTTAAGATAAGTTAAAATAATGTTTTGCTAATTAAAATGGATTAACTTTCATAAAAATTAAGTTTTAAAAAATATCAAAATTAAAATAAATAAGTCGGAGTAACAAAAATTGTAAATAAAATTTTAATTTGTCTTAAAACACTTCTTAAAATAAAATCAATTGTATATAATCTTATCTTATAAAAGCCCATGTCACTCACTGCTTCACTAACGCTCATATTATCTACTTACAATTGTAAGTAGATATTTATATTAATAATAATTCATATGGAAAATTATTATTAGCAGAATTATTCATGATAATTTTCCATATGAATTATTATTAATATAATTATCTACTTACAATTGTAATTATATAATTATATAACTATATAATTATATCCGTCATACATGACGGGTTATTTACTAGTTAATTAATATATTCATATTTATATTTAGAATTTTAAAAATCTGGTTTATGAAAATTGAAACTAGTGTTCCTCATGTAATATGTAAAATGTAATATGTGATAGAAATAAAGTTTTGTGTTAATAAATTCTATTCTTGATCAAGAACCCGACAATTATATTTAAATTAGCTTTTACGTGGTCTTTCAGGGCACGTTTCTTTACTCAGGCATCAGGTCTCGTTCAACTGTTTAACCCACCGTAGAATGTTTGTACGATGGTGTTAGATCAATAATAAATTATGTTCTAAATGCATGCTACACTGTGATAATGGCATTCGTTTTTGCTATATAAACATA
Source organism: Girardia tigrina (assembly GCA_001938485.1). Taxonomy (NCBI): domain Eukaryota; kingdom Metazoa; phylum Platyhelminthes; order Tricladida; family Dugesiidae; genus Girardia; species Girardia tigrina. The sequence goes on along the minus strand of MQRK01232215.1, from coordinate 24,314 downwards.
CAAAACAAGTAATTTTCCTACAAAAACAAATTGAATTTGACACCCAGTTAAGCAAGGTGGTGTCAAACGACTATCAAACGACCACTAATTCAGTACATTACAATACTGTACAAGTGAATAAATGAGTGATGATTTTAGCGCTCTTTTTTATTCACTTTCTATTTCTTATAAAAATTCTATCGAAAATATTTTTTAAATTTTAAGCTTTGAAAATTTTCTTGAAATTGTATTCTAATAAAAGTTATTGATAATTATATTTTACGTTCTCGTTACAAATACGACAAAGCAGATTAAATATACATAATGTATTTTGTGAAGGACAGGCTCACTCTTAAAATTTTTGAAACAATTAATTTTTATAAAGAATTTCTAAAATAAGGAAATATTTAAAATCAAAAGTTTTTTAAGCAATTATCTTTAAAAAAATATATCTTAATTAATTTTAAAAAGTTTTATTCGGAAATAATCAAATTTTAATTGTAGAGTAAAAATTTAAAATGAAATTTATTGGGAAATAATGGATTTTTAAATAATTGATTTAAAGGAAATATTTAAAGACAAGGATAATTATGTTTGTACTAATGTTAAAAGTTATTCTTAAAAAATAAAATAATGAACTTTGCTGCCAGAGATGTAAAGTAAAAAAACAGATAATTTTAAATTTTAAAGTTAGTTTGAAATTCTGCAAATTAAAGATTTAACAAATAAACAGTTTTCGTAAATATAAATATTAAGACTTTTATCATTAATGTATCGTAATAATAAAAACTGACAACCTTGACAACCACATATAATATATCAAAATTAAGTGGTTCATTAAAAAAATCGTATATTTCTTCAACTGTTTCTAAATATTGATTATTTCAATGAGCTCTTAATCTAACAACAATATCAGATTAGCATTTACAACACTCTTAGATTGTTAAATTACCTCTTTAATAACGAAAATGATGGTCTCAGTGTAAATTACAGAAAGTTTTTTTTTATATTTCAAAAGCATTAAATGTCAATGTTTGTTCTAGAGACGAGATCTTGAAGGACGAATCAAGAGTAGGCCTCACCAAATTCTGAGAAAAAGCCAGAGTCTTAAAGCATCAACATTAACTGTGTCTGTCATCTTGAAAAAAAAATAAGGATAAATATCTGAAAAGTTAGCGGAACAAAAAAAATCTTATGTCTTTCGCCACAAGTCTTTTCTCAATGTAATGAAAATGGGACGAAAAAATGTCAAGATCTTTAAGTAAAATATGGGTGGAACCTTTACTAATGCTGACACATAATGAGAGCTCCATTAAATATATTATTAAGCCATTGTATAATGCAGGCGATTATCACAAAATCTATGGAAAAACTTATGAATTGTTAGTAAATTTCTGACTGGTGAAATGTGTGACTATCGTCTCAACTGCTACATTGTTTTATTTGGCAACTGTTTGAAAAATATTGCAAAATTTTACTGCATCACATCATCACTACATATATAAATATATATAAAATATATATGTATAAATATATATATATATATATATATATATATATATATATAAATTTATGAGGAACAATATTTCAATTATATAATCCAGATCTAAAAATTCTAAATATAAATAATAATATCGATGTATAAATATATATATATTTATACATCGATATTATTATTTATATTTAGAATTTTTAGATCTGGATTATGTAATTGAAATATTGTTCCTCATAAATTTGTTTCAATAATGAAAATTGTAGTAGAAATAAAGTTTGCAAATTATGACTTCGAATTTNGATCACGAACCCAATAACTGCCTTTAATATTTCAAAATATCCATCACTAATATAGACGTTATCTTGACGATGATAGCATAAATCTTCAGATCATAACAGTATTTTGGCTCAAAATACGTTTTACAGTTAGTATGAGTTGAAATCCAAAAGAGTTTTATCTGTTTGATGTTCTACTGGAATTGAGACCCCTCGTGTGGTACTTAATTGGTCCCTGGTGGTCTTGGTTATTCTTTTTCAAAGTACATTTACGTCTTATTTGAATTAATTCACTTTTTGAAGTTGAAGAACAGGACACTCTGAAAGAATCTCTTAAATCACATATTAGGTATATAACTTAGTTTTTTGGATTTTTTTTGCAGAACAGAAGTTTATTTATATGACATAATAAGTTTTATTCTAATCAAAATATTTTCCATCGTTAATTATGACTTTCGACCATCTTTCAGGCAAATTATGAATTCCATCGA
>MQRK01232211.1:19918-33931 GCA_001938485.1 Girardia tigrina | reverse complement strand
AATTAATGGAGACGCTTGTGTTGGAAAGGTAGCTCCGTCGCATGGAACTGCTTTCATTCCTTATGGAGGCAAAGAGCACCATTGCTCTAGTTATGATGTTCTTTGTTACGCCACTTAAACACCATTAAATCCTTTTAGTACCAAGAACTTCTTAATATTAATTCTTTTAATTGAAATAAAATGTTTCTTTTATTTTTAATTATAATTCTTAATTATTAATGTTTTTATTTTTATACCGATTTCTATAAATGGATTAGTTGCAGTATCATTGTGAAATGTAATTTCAAGGATTTATTGAAAAGATCCTAGTTGATAGAAAATTGTGACTACAATTAATATGCTAAATCTAAACACTCTGAAAGTATTTCCAATAATAAAAAGAAGACAGCACGTTTTGAGAAAAAGAACACATCATCAGGTCAATCCACACAATGTAATTAATTAACACATCTATCGTTCCGTACTTTACAGGGTAACGTAGACAAACATATCGTTTTCTCAAACAGAAATCGATAGCTGTCAATAGTTGATTTTCGAGAATGGAATTGATCGGGTTCATTGTATTTTTATTTAATTTTTAAGAAAAATTAAATAAATTTATTTTAACCTGTTAACCGGGCGTTCTTCTCTGCTATTATGTTATTTATATCGGTCTTGTATTTATTTTAAGTACGTTTTAAGTTAGTATGTTTAAAATACGCAAACCTAACGTAATTATATTTTATTCTTTGCAAGTTCAAGAGCACAAAATATATTTTGGGGACAACTATATACGTTTTTCATTTTTTGCATTTGATGTATATACATGGCATGCCCGGTTAACAGGTTAATCTAATGATTTATTAATAAAATGTTTTTTAATTATTGTAAAGCCTCGTATAATGTGTTAGTGTAATACATGGTGTGGATTAACCTGATGATGGGATTTTTATGTCGAAATGCGTTGTCTTCTTTTTATTCTACAAAGTTGTGAAACAATTTTTCCCCAACATCCCATACTCCGATTCAGCTAAAATTTTAAACTAATTTGTAATCCCGATGATAATACATGAATCAATTAAAAATTTTACTTTAAAAATTCGTTTTTTTTAATGTTTGATATTTCAATAGTTTAATCAAAATTTCTGTTCAAAATCAATCAATATTGGTATGCTGCAAAATAATTTGAATACAATGTGTTATTCATTGTCACCTTATCGTAACATATTTAAGGTTTTTACTATTTTAGCGTTGGTGGTTCAATTAAGTTATATATGTTATGTTACACTTATGACCTATTTTTAAGAAAATAGAGTTAATTTTTTTATTTGTGTTTGATTCATATATTAACATGACAACGTTTCCTCTTGATTAAGTGGTTGTTAAAGTTATGATAATCAAATTATAAATCTAAATGATTTTAATTAGTTCACTCAAACCCAATCTGAAGAATCAGTTTAAATAAGCATTGTTGAAAAAATACTATGGTCCAACACCACGCCAACAGGATCTACTCAAGATGTATTTTAAAACTAATTCTTTTGGAACAGCTTTACCATCCCAATATTTGGCCACCACACTTAATAAGCTGCAGAGTCTAGTTATCAACATAACCGATGATGACACTGTCCGACAGTTGTTTATCACAGCCCTCCAACCACAACTGCAATTAAATGATGAAAGTAGTACCGCCTTCACTTTCCCTAGACGAACTGGCGAAGATTGCCGACAGATCCATCGAAGTCGTACGCTCAAACCAAATACCACCCCGATCACTGCAACAGTCACCACACCAACAAACATCGAAATACAGGCACTACAGGAGGAGACAAAGGCCCTGAAAGAGACACTCTCGAGGGTAACAGCAAGTATTTCACAATTACTCACTCGATCTTCATCCCGCTCGAGTAACCCAAATCACATATCTGTTACTACCATCACAAATTCAACTCCTATGCCAATAAGTGCCACGCAGGTTGCAAGTTTTTCGATCCAAAGAAATATTCCCTTTCCCCGTGCATCTACCACGCCAAATTTAAGGGAGACGCCCGACGATGCACACAACCCTGCAACTGGGAGTCCAGAGAATCCAACCCTTCTATAAACTGCTAGGCCAACTCGGGCCCACGACAACTCTGGGTGCAGGAACACAACACCGCCGCCAACCGGTCACCGTATCGCTTATAGACCCGAGCTCCCAAGACGTTTTCTTTACCGAAGCCACCACCTTCACCACCAAACACCCGAAAATAAACTTTCTCATAGACTCTGGTTCCGCAGTATCACTCCTACCACTCTCGTTCTGACCAGAACAGAATTCCCACAATCTTGACGTCCTCCGAGCAGCAAATGGGTACCCGATTCGAACAGCAGGATCCACAATACTGTATTTTACTCTACCATCTTTCGAACAACCTTTTACTTGGACGTTTATAGTTGCAGACGTCGAATTCCCGATTTTAGGAGCCGATTTTTTCATGCATTTCGGCATCCTCATTGACTGCCAAAACAAACAATTACAAAACACCACACCAAAAAGCAACACGCACAAGCACACAGTACCTATACTAAAAACGACAATCATACAGAAATTGACCAACAACCGTTACTCTAACTTAATCACAAATACATCAAAACACGTACATTTTGGCGACGAATTTAACAAACAAGTAAACCAAACCAAACACGATATTACAACAAATAGAAACACAAAAACATGCAAACAAGCACAACACACAACTAACAGCCAACCACAACAAACAACCACAAAATCCCGATGATAATACATGAATCAATTACAAATTTTACTTTAAAAATTCGTTTTTTTAATGTTTGACATTTCATTAGTTTAATCAAAATTTCTGTTCAAAATCAATAAATATAAGTATGCGCAAAATAATTTGAATGCAATGTGTGACCTTATCGTAACATATTTAAGGTTTTTACTATTTTAGCGTTGGTGGTTCAATTAAGTTATATATGTTATGTTACACTTATGACCTATTTTTAAGAAAATATAAAGTTAATTTTTCTTAATTTGTGTTTGATTCATATATTAACATGACAACGTTTCCTCTTGATTAAGTGATTGTTAAAGTTATGAGAATCAAATTATAAATCTAAATGATTTTAATTAGTTGACTCAAACCCAATCTGAAGAATCAGTTTAAATAAGCACTGTTGAAAAAATACTATGGTCCAACTTGACATATGTGTTTGAATTTGTGTTTGCATTTGTAATTTCATAACAAAATAAACGATTTTATTTTAAGATGGCTTTTTTGATAATGTTCCATCACTAATGAATTTAGATTGAGTTATATTCATTAAACTAATATTTTATTTATAAGATTATATTACCATTTTTCTTAAATGTAATTTAGATCTAGTCTTTGTATTTGGTTGTGCATAAAGTGATCCCCTTTTTCCACAGTAAGATTTATAATTGAATTACTAAACATGATAGTAAAAATACATCACAAAAAAATCATTTTCTAACACGAAGTTCTAGTAATCACATGTGAAAGTGTGCGATTTTCGTACCTACTAATTCTAAGAAAACTTCCATCCTTTTTCTCAATAAAGAGGGTTACCACCAGTATGTTGTTACTAGACTATTATTTGTATCATATATTACTGTGAGCATAATTCTCCATGCAGTTCAATCAAAATGACGATAAGGACCTGTGAGGTTCGGACATTTTTGACGAATCAATATTGGAATCGAACTCAAGATGAAGATTGACATGATTTCGAAGTTTTATTCAACACAAATTTCTGTTTTTTTCAAACAATTTTGTGAGGAAAATTGTTTTCTATTTACAAATCTTTATAAATAAGTATAATTGTGGTCGACCAGTCACCCGAGTCAGCTCCGCTGCGGGTTATTCAACTATGAAGCGTCTTTTCAGCCAAAAATCCTGATCGGACATCGCGCAGCGTTAGATAATCGCTCGGATCCAACGGTCCTTCTGGTACTAATAGACCAACCAAGTGATGTAGTGATTTCCACTCGAACGGTGCTTCTGTTTCACCATGGTGTCCTCTGATGCTCGTATGTATTTCTGAATTCTTTCTTGGCTAACAGAGCCCCTCGTTATGGATAATGAAAGATGTCCCGTACGTTTCCCCTGAGAAGATAGTTCCGTTTAACATCACCATCAGTTCATGGTTCAGCAGTTCATTTGTCTGAGCCCCGAAATACATTTTAAGACTTTAACATTGATCTAAAATCACTCGTTCTATTTTTGAAATGATATTTGAATTAAAAATAGAATTTTAAATTTAAAATAATCAAGGAATAAAATAAAATTTATGTTAAGTATGATAAAATCGATAATTTCTCTGGCTTGACATAAGATTTATAAAAGATTCCAATATTTACTGAGAAAATACATTTTTAAAGTCGTTATTATTCTGCATATCAAACACTTCCGTTTTAAAATCTATGGAAACTATTAGGTTGTTGTAAATGCAATGAAGGTTTTTGAACCTAAACTTTAAACAAATGTAACTGAGCATAGAATAAACTTTATTAATCGAAATAAAAACCATCAGAATCAATACATTTTTGCCAACGAGAAACAAGTTTATTGATGCCCATAGTAGAGAACTCCTGAGTTCTAGATGCAATGAAAACGTTAAAAAAGTCTTTGAGTCGTCTTGGTTTTCGAACCCTTTTTCCTGGAGAAAGTTGTCCAGATGCTTGAAAAAAATTGGTAGTCGGTGGACAATAGTTCCAATGAGTAGGGTGTATGAGGTAGAGTTTCATAGCCCAATTTGTTAGCTTTTATAGGGTCGGTTTTGCGATGTGTGTCCGGGCGTTGTCGTGGAGGAGAATTGACCCCTTTATATTGACCAATCTCGGGTAAATACGTCTGAGCTCGTGATGCATTTTGTCAATTTATTGGCAGTCCATCTCTGCAGTGATCGTTTCACCCGTATTCAGAAAGCTGTGATGGATGAGACCAGCTGCAGACCACCAAACAGTCACCATAACCTTCTTTTTGTGGAGTTTTGGTTTCGGAAATCGGTTAGGAGCCTCATCACGGTTCAACCATTGAGCCAAAAGTCGCCGATTGTCGTAAAGAATCCACTTCTCATCACATGTCACAATTCGATCGAGAAACGGGTCGTTCTTGTCGCCCAGAAGAAGCGTGGAAGATACCTCAAAAAGACGATTATTTTGACTTTCGTTCAATTCGTGAGGCCCCCATTTATCGAGCTTTGGAATGGTTTGTCATGTCTCTTTGTCTCATGAGCACCGCATCAACTCTTACTGGAGAATGCAGAACAATGGGGAAGTGTAGCAGTGTGATTGTGTATTGTCAATTTCCGAACTTAACTTTGATGTGATTTGTTGGGTGTGGTTTATTTAGGGTTACTCTATAGATAATGCTGTCATGGTAGCGTGAATGTCGGACTATGGATCTCGTTAAGAAGATTCTCATGGTGTTGTCTGCTGACAGATGTGTTGCAGTTGACGTCAGATGTTCGTTGGGAATAGTTGTGTATTTCTTTTACTAAGATTGTTATTGTCGATTTTGGGTTTGGTCTATGTATTGGATGTGATTATCCAAGTGCATGCTTGACTTGAGTTTGCATATTTTAACGGTATCTTCATTGTCGCTGACCAGGATCCTTGCTACGTTGATTTTGATTGTGATGGATATCAGCTTGTGTGGACCTGTGTTGCGGCTTTCTACTGATGTGACGTTTTATTTTTGGAGCCTGACGAAACTTGAGATATTGAGCTTTTTATTATGAGGATTTATGACTCCCCCTGTCTGGATGGTTACCTGTCCACCTGTAGAAAGTGTTTTATAACTGCCGCAAGCCTTTCAACGACTTCTGGAGCCTCATTGAAGTGATTGTTATTGAGCCATGGTGTTAATTCTGAAGAGTTATGGGGCTGCTAACACTTCACTTCTGCTATGGGGGAATGTTTCTCCAGTTCAATCGTGACAGTTGTTTTGCTCTGTTGAGTGTATTTAGTTGTGATATACTTAACTGTCTATTCAACTAACATATTAAAAGGCGTTTACAATAATTACGAAACATTTAACCAATTAATCATTGGATTAGAATGTATTTAGTTCATATAGTGCGCCTGTCAATATCACCAAAATGTTACTGAGAAAATTACAAACATTTTCAGTAAAAAATCAAATTAAATGATAAAAAAATTAACAACCCAAAAAATTGCTGAAACATGTAAAAATGTTCCCTTTTTGAAATTATTGATTGCCTGTAAATAAGATATACGTTGTATCGGTTTTGCTTTTTAGTCGTGTTCTATCTTCTTCTTTTTTCGTACAAACAATAAAAAAAACGTATGAGACGTTAACCAATCGACGAGTCTTCACGCTAAAAAAGACTGTCAAAAGCACATCCACTAGGGTGTCGATCAGTGCGGCGTCCTCTAAGCGAACTAAACGAACACTTCCATCTGACTACAAGCTGGCGATCATACCGAGAAAACTATCATCCAAAGCGGGACTGTTCTGCCAGATTATCGAGTTGCCTCAAGAACCGGACGGAGGAAGCATGGTGCAACGATGAACATATCCTGATGGAGTACTGGGTCCGTATTTGATACCATAATCTTCCCGTCTTCGATAGACGCGAGTAACACAGATCAAGCATATCTGATCAAGTATATTCACGAATCGGGACTTGATACGAGACTGGATGGTTCCGCAAGTGTTGGGTGCATAAATATTGTATCAGATTGTCTCTCAGTCTTTTGTTTCTTATTTCATCCAGGGCTTCACTGGAATTGGAGATCAATTCTTTTATCAACTGTACGATTTTGACTTGAAAGGCGAATGTTTCAGTTTCACTATCGGTTATATCGATTTTTGAATTGAAGTCGGTATTTTCGGACTCGATAAAATACAAATCGAGCAATTTCGTCTGGAAAACTAAACTCGTGCTTTATGATCGAAACCATTTTATCTCAGACGCGAATTTCGCGACGCAAATTCGTGCCGCCTTTCGACATACCATCGAATTTGAAATTTTCATCGAAAGAATTATAAAAGATATTAATCAACACTTCTTCGAAATACGTAAATTTTAAATGCCAACAAAATAGCCGATTTAATCGACACCAGAACACAGTGAAATTCGATCTCATTATCAATATATTTCAAATTTAAAAATCGATGTGAGTAACGATAGAAGTTTTCAAATTATTACAAATATATTGACCTTTCACAATGATTTAAAAAACAAACGACATTTGGATGAAAAATTTTCAATCGATTTAATATTTTATTTTTCCAAAAAATAGTTTCATCAGTAATTTACAAATTTCCAATTTACAGCAAATATTTCAGAAGTCCTACTTTACCATCACAATTCAACAAAAAAATTTTCACAGCGATCACGACAACAAATTCGTTCGAAAATTATCTCTCTTACACAAGAAATTTAAAATCGTCAAATATCAAAGCGAAAAACAATCAGTTAAAATTTCGCCACATAAACAATTTTTAACCTTCGATGACGCTTTTAAACAAACACGTTTTTTACCATTATTTTCCATTTCTTTAATTTGTTTTTAATTTAATGATTTTTCCCTTATTATATATATATATATATATATATATATATATATATATAAATATTATAATATATATATAAATATTAAAAAGAATAAAAATATTACAGATTGTCATTTCAAATTGAGGATTAAGTGTTCATATTTGAGACTTCGAGAAAAGAGAGAGAGAAAGAGAATTCAATTCTTATAATAATAATAACCAAACAATGATATAAATTTGATAACAATTTTGAACTCCGAAAAGGGACCGACCGGCACACTGTCTACCATTCCGGATGGGGAGTCTAGTGGAAGGAGGCTGGAACTTGATGTTCAGGTGGGTACTCAAAGGCAATTGTGGGAGCAAGGCGGCTTTATGGCGTCAGCAGAATGTCTAATTTAGATCTTCGGGCAATAGTTCACCCCTACAGTATAGTAGTTCCGCTGCGTGGCAATTCTGAACCGGCACGCCTACCATATTTTATATTTTTCAAAAATTAAGTAAAACACACTAAAAACTATCGATTCCATTTTCACAAACCAACAATTGGGGTAATCGATTGCCGTTTAAGAAAACGATATGTTTATCGTTCCGTAGTTTACGGAGTAAGGAAGGTATATGATAAAGATAATAATTAACAGGCAACCAAAACCTAATATTTAAGATGAAACTTCTCACACTAAATGAGATCAACTCAATTTTAACATAAAATACAAAACAATTCGAAATCTCATCGATGCGATTCGACTGAAATGTCTGACCAAACGGAAATTTGAGAGAACAGTGAGTTCTCTCACTGCATCAGCATTGAGACTGTTGGCATTCAGTATAATAACACATTCGGTCAATGCAAGACAAAACAACACCTAAAAATACATGTTGTTTTGAATTTCTTAATTTTTTCCAAATTGTTGTCAAAATTATTGATTTTATCTTAAAAATGTAAACATCGAAAGTAAAATCTAAACTAAAATTTAGATACAAGGGATATAAAGAAGACGACTCATTTCGAAATTAAAATACCATCACCAGGTCAATCCATGTCATGTATTAAACTAAGACATTACTGAACTTTGCAATAATTAAAAAAAACGTTTTACCAATAAATCATAGGATTAAAATGAATTTCTGTAAATTTAGTAATCTTGATTCAAAATATTCCTCAATATCTGTTTCTCGGCCGATTATTTATTAATGTATTGCTGCAATATTTTCTGACACTCCTCCGCTATTTATTCATGTATTTCTTTAATAATTGCTCACACTCGCACGTTAATTGTTCATATATTTCATCAACTTTTGCCGACAATCTTCTGATATTATATAAGATTTATTTCAGTAAATTGACTTTTTTCCAAAAATTATTTTTCTGAATAGTTTCTTTTAAAAAAATTATGTTTATAATTTTCGTTCCAATCCACCTGAACTGATCTGTGCGATTTTAAACTATCCTGACCGATTTATATTATAATTGATCTTCAATCTGCCAGGAAATTCTCATAAATAAATAAATAATAAATAATACTAAATAAGGTCACCTAGCCTTAAATATAATTAATTTTCTTATTTATTTATAATATAAATTTATCTTTTATCTTTATGTAATAATTAAAACTATTTTAACGTACTTTTCTAACTAAATATTTGTAAAATACAACGACTTTATTATTTATTCAAATTATCCTTATAATTATTTATTATCGTAAATAAACTTAAATTTGCATGGAAAAATTAACATCTTCATGTTTTTTTAAGATATTTTATCACGTATATATAATCAATATATAATAAGCCTCCCCCCAACTGGACGGATAACTGAGTATCGTAGAGACTACAGTACCAGTATTGGCGTAAAGGGTAATGAACCATATACTCTGTATCGGGTAGAAACCATGAGTGGACAGTACACAGCCTACTGGTTTTCTGGCACGGCTTTAGATGCGAGCTTTCAGTGCACGGGCACCATTCAGTTTCTCAGTCAGAAAGTACCTGTCATGATCCCTCGTTCCGTGATTCGGTAGAGCTTTGGTAGTGTAAACACATTTCGTACAATGAGTAAAGGGACACCGAAATATCCACACAATTAAGAACATTTAGACAAGTCTCATTTGAATTTTTCCGTTTCTGACAGTTTGAGCAACTTTGTATGATTTTCTTTATCTGTTGTCTCATTTCATACGTATCGAAGTCATCTTTTATGTAATTGTAAACTTTCGTACTTCCTGTGTGGCATAACATTTTATGTATATCTTCAATAAAGTCTGTTCTCTTCTTCAGAGGGATCCAATATTTGTTATCTCTTGTCATCACGATTTTGTTTTAGTAGCATTTTTTTTGTCTTTCCCATTCTAATCTATTCTTTAATCTGTTCTATTTCTTCATTATTCGTCTGCCAAATGAACTCTTCTGAATCTTCAGTTAATGCCAGGATTCTAGTTTTAACTTTTCCTTTTTAGCGTCATCGTGCATTGTCTGACATTGTACACATAGTTCACATGTATTTCTCGACATTGCGTCTGAATTAGTGTGTTTTTGCCCATCCTCATGTCCAGTCTACTAAGGAAGTTTATCCAAGTTTGGAATTGTGGAGTTATTGGATTCTTCGTTGTCATCATGAATGGTCCGTTCTAAGTAGAAACTTCTTTCTGTATAAGAAATGTTTGAAGTGTTGGATGAAGTAATAGATTGACAATAATTCCTGTCTAGTAATACAGTATCCAAGTTCGTGTTTGTTCATCTTGTGGGATCCATATGCAATTACTCTTTCCCTTTCGATGCATCCTTCTGTGCAAGTACCGCTCCTATTCTATCAAAACTGGCGTCTGTATCCAGTATGAACTCCTTTTCGAAATCTGGATATGCTAGGATCAGTGTTTTTGTCATTTTATCTTTTAATGTCTGAAATGCTTCGTCACATTCCTTTATCCTTGTCAATTTTTTATCTTTATTTTTTTCACACAGCCCTTCCAGTATCTTTGAATATTTTGCATAATCCTTCAAAAACTTTCTATAATAGTTTGTTAGCCCCAAGAAACCTCTTAAATGTTTAATGCATGAAGGATTTTAAAATATATCAATTGCTTCAATTTTCGTTTTATCCGTCTCTATACCATCTTTGCTCACGACATATCCTAAAATTTTTGTCTTTTCTATCAAAAACTGGCACTTTTCAGGGTTTATCCGAAGGCCCGAATATTTAATCTTTTGAAATATGTGTTCAATTCTTTCTGAAATGTTCTTCTTTGTCTTTTGTGAAGATTAGAATATCATCCAGGTATACAACTCCTTCTTTCCAGTTTAATTCTCCTAACACTCTTGTCATTAGTTCTTGAAATGTCGCTGAGACAGCTGCAATTCCGAATGGCATTCTTTTAAAACAATATTGACCGTTCTTTGTCGAAAATGCAGTTTTTATTTTTGAATCGTTCTCCAATTCAATTTGATGATATGCGTTCCCAAAATCGATCGTGCTAAAGTATTTCGCTCCATTTAATGTATTTAGCATTTCTTCTACATTTGGCATTGAAAATGATGGTCTGATTGTGACTTTATTTAATTGTCGAAAATCAACACATACTCGGATATCCTGTTTGTCTTTTTTCCATACGCATACTAGTGGGAAATTCCACGGCGAACTCCATTTTTCAATGATATCATTTTCCTCATAATACTTGATAATATCATCTAGTTTTTCCTCAAAGTGTTTTGGCTGTCGGTACGGTTTCACCAGTATTGGTTCTCTTTGCGTTTTAATTTTATGCTTAGTTAGTGTGGTCTTCCCGATATCCCATTTGTCCGCCATAAATATCGTTTTATATTCTATTAGTAATTTCATTAATGGTTCATCTATCTTATCTGCGTATATTTCCCTTATTCTTTTTAAGTCTGTCTCCATCAGTTAAAGTATCGTGTATTACCAGCACTCCTTCGTTGTTTCCTGTTTCTTTCTTTAGTTTTATGTTGAATTTATTTAAAAAATCCATTCATGCAATCATTTCGGATTCCAAATGTTTTACTAAAAAAAAGTCCACTGTTTTCTGTATTCTTTCAATCTTAATCTTTAGTTGTACTAATCCGTAATTTACTACTTCCAAGTCGTTAGCACAGTGTATACGTGTTTTTGTCTCCTTTATTTTGATATCTTTCATATTTTTGAGTAAGTCTACTTTAATTACATTGACTCGTGCTCCCGTAACCAATAGACATCGTACTTTTTTATTCTTTATTTGAAATTCTATACTAGGTCTCCCTTTCAGTTCTTCGTATTCTATTTTAAACTTTGATATTTTCATTATATCTGTGCTTCTTTCTTCATATTTTTCTCTGATCAAACTGTCACATTTCTCATTGTGTATTTCGTTTTCACCATCTAATGTACGCAATTCTTGAGGAATATTTTCAACAGCATCCCATGCACAACATACGTCATCATAAAAACAATCATTCATACAGTCAAACATACACATACATTCGTTTATTAGTGAAGTGCACTAATCACTCCTCCCTGTGATCGTGACTCCTAGTTTCCCTGTTCGTCTTTGAAAATTTTCGTGTTTGTAATATTTTCCCTTCTTGTTAGACTTCCTCTTTTATTCGATCTTTCCGACATTCTTTCCCAGTCGTCATCGTAATCTTCTAATTCTACTACTTAGTCTCTTCTATTCGTTTATCTTATACAACCTCTGTACTGTGCGCTTGTGTATTTTTTTTCGGTTATTTCTTCTATTCATTGTATCTTGTATTCCAAATTATTCGTGCTCTTTAAATCTGTTTGGATTCTCATAACATTGTGTTCTTACATGCTCTTTCTTAATACAATGGTTGCATTTAACATTTGGGCATTCCCGTTTCACGTGTCCTTCTTCATGACAGGCCCGACATATGATCCTTCTCGCTTTAAAATTTCTTTTAGGTTCTTCGATCTTTCTCTCTTTGTATCTTGGTCTTGGTCTCCTTGCTCTATATTCTTCTTTTTCCATTCTTTATTTTCCTTTGTCGTGCATGCGTCTACTCTTATATTCCTGTCTTTAAGATCAAATTTATAACTTTTCTCTTAAATATTCTTTATGTCTTCTGCTTTTGTGGCATTTCTGAGATTCATTTCTCTTTTTACTTATCTATCTATGATAGCGTTGGCGTACGCTAGATCTAAAAGTTCCTTTTTTCTTAGTTTTTTCTTAACTAGCTTCTCCACTAGTTCATCAATCTTTTTAAATACTTCTGATTGATTTTTATCCGCGATTCTAATCTCTACAAGCTCCTTCATAATTTCCAAAATATTTTTCTCGTTCGAGAATGCACTTGTCATTCTTGTTTCGCAGCTGCCTCCTTGTGTTTTCTCATATTTGTTTATCGCCTCAGGGGTCATGAATGCTGTAACTAATATCGCTTTTCTTTCGTCCTTAAATCCCAAAATCTTTGAATATCTCTCAAAGCTTATGAGGAAATCTTCTAATTTTGCTTCTGACCCATTGAATGTCTCCGTTCCTTTGATAATTGGTGTCACGTGGTCGTGTGTCACCATATTAAGAACATTTACACAAGTCTCATTTGAATTTTTATTGCAATTACATTTAGAGTCATTAAAACTCTCAGAAGGTCTTTCATCATTTGCCATCGTTCTAAATTGGTTTTCTTATTTTTATTTTTATTCATGATTTTTCGAACAATTTTTCTAAGATATTTTTTTAAAATAAGTAACCCCTAAAAAATAAAATTTAAAAATATTTATTTTAACTCTTTAATTTAAATTGGGCTCAAGAAAGTGTTAAATGGAATCTAAACGCGACCATACATAGATCATGCGACTTATTACATTTGAGCATTGCTTTTATGAAAAAAATGAAGTAAAATTGAGCACTATAAAGGATTAAACTCCTCAAAGTGTGATTGAAACTGTTGACTTGTTCATAAAATCTAAAACACATTAGTCATCTTGAATATATAATGGAACAAAAATAAGGTCTTTTATAATTCAAAATTAATAATTTTAAAAATATAATTTCAGTTAAAGATTAGTTTAAGAGATCATACAAAATTATTAGTATTTACCAAAATCACGCAAAAATATACATAGAAACAATGAATCAGTCATCTTTCAGTAGGTCTCGCGTCAATGGTTATATGAACATCTTTGAGCTTGTGATCACTTTTATTGGTTGATAACAGTATATATTTTAATTTTCATTTAAGTAATAAAGAATATTCTTTTGGTTAATGTTATCTTATTGTTGCTCAAGATGAGTTCTGTAGGTGCTGGTCGTCAAGCTTGTTTGTCGTGGATACCTTGTCAAAATGGGCAAGTACCATCTAATGCGATTCAAGCGGACAGTGGGCTTTATGTTGCACGAGTTCGAATTGGAGCAGATGTTACACCAGGAAAAGTTAAGTCTGGATATAATACTGGATATTTCCCTTACAATGGAAAAGAAGAGTGTATTTCTGCGTATGAAGTTTTATGTGATACCGGATTACATCAATATGGTCC
>MQRK01232196.1:0-27535 GCA_001938485.1 Girardia tigrina | reverse complement strand
GATAATAATAATAATAATTTTAATAATAATATTAACTTTATAATAATAACTTTTAATAATAATAATGATAATAATAATAATAACAATAATAACAATAATAGTAGTAATAATTAAATAATGTATAAATTTTTATTTATATTTTTTTTACAAGACAATCCTCTGGCGAACTTTTCCGCCCAAAGCAGGAGTACCCTCATAATGAATGGGTCCCTGCGGAGGAAGGAAAAATTCGCCGAAAAGGGATATAATAATTTTAATTCTAAATATAATAGTAATAATAATAATAAAATAAAGATAAAACTAATAATATTATGAATGAATATTAAATATAATAATAGTAATAATAATAATATACTAAAAAATAAATAAAGATAAAATTAATAATATAAATTAAATTAATAATAATAATAAATAATATTTATTTACTAAAATTTATATACCTATTTATTTTTTTGTTTTCATTGATATTATCCCAACTAACCACCTCGCGTCCCTGAGCAATGTGCTCAAACAAAGGGAAGGTTAAAATGGGATTATGCGTCCTGATTATTAATTTATTTATTTGATTTATTTATTTATTACTTTTTAAATTTATTTTTATTTAGGAAAACGGAAAGCTAATTTCATATATTTTACTACTTTTCTATTTAGAGAATCCCAACAATATAGATGCGGATATATTTCGTGAGTTTTTGTATTTGGAACAATACTCTTATTTCCCACGATTTCTTTCTCGTATTCTGATTTATATTTCTCCAAGTTGTTAACAATTTCGTTAATAGTACCAGCTGGCATCTTAAATTTATTGACAAGCGATGCTTGTGAAGCAAATTTATTTTCCAGTTTAAAATTTGCAACGGCCTGTTTTTCTGCAACCGTTGTTCTTTTTGATTTTCTGTTATTAACCATGGGCATTTTTTATAATTAAAAAATGAGCAAAATTTTGCAATATTGAAACAAAATAATTTAAATTAAATTCGTTTTTTTGTGTTTTTATAATTCAAGTTTTTTTTATAATTTGATTTTATTTGGAATTTGATTTTTTGTGATTTGAATTTTTTTTGAAATTGGAATTTTTTTTGAAAAAAGAAATTTTTTAGAAAAAAAAGCGAAAGGATTAAATAAATTTCCTCGTTCATTATCTAAAAATTCATTATTTATAACAATTTTTTACACTTCTTAATGAAATAGTCAATGGATGCTCGTTATTATAAAAAT
Source organism: Girardia tigrina (assembly GCA_001938485.1). NCBI lineage: Eukaryota > Metazoa > Platyhelminthes > Tricladida > Dugesiidae > Girardia > Girardia tigrina. Next base: position 26,317 of record MQRK01232196.1, on the reverse strand, counting down.
TCATTATTAAAAAAATTCATTATCTCAAAAAGTTACTGTATGAGTGTGTTAAAAATAGAAAAAAATATTTAAAATCGTTATATTTAAAATATAAGAGTATTTTTATTTCAATACTTCTAATTTAATAAATAAAACTCCTTTTTTTAAAAAATCATCGGTTTCATATAAAGTTTTATGTTCAATGAATTTCGGATTTCCTGATGCTAAATTCATTTCTTTCTCAGGTCTTTGATAACACTGAGAATTAGGATTTGGTTTGAAACACTCTTCATATGGGTTCCCCCCGTTTTGATTGAGAAGTTTGATATTGAATTTATTTGAAAATGGCCATTGTAGCAATTCATCATACTTTCCACGTGCAATTGTTACATAAATGGATAAATGAGTTCCACGAGCGGTACCATCACCATAAGGATATATTTTTAAAAATAACTTATAACCGATTTCATTTGTATAGAAAGGTTGACTTAAATAACACAAGGAACTTCCAGTTTGACAATTTTTCAAAAGGACTTCAAATTCTTTTACTTTCCAAATAAAGTTGGAACTTATTGCAAAAGTCAAAGAGTATTCTTTGAGTTTATTCTTAATGTCGTGTAAATCTAATTCTAATTCATCGACGCTTTTTGCGATATACTCTCTTTTCGTATAATCTGAATCAAGTTTTTCTTTCTGTATTTCTAGTGTTTTTAAGTCATTGATAAGTTTCTGGATCTTAATATTTATGTCTGATTCACGATCTTTACCTCTCATTCTTACTTCTTCTTGCTTACACCTCAAAGAACATTTGTACGGATAATTTGGATTTGATGAATTGATATGATATCTTTTGTATTCCATTTTTGAAATATCCTTCTCACAATTGGGACAAGTGATTATTTTATTCTCACATTCATTGGTTTCGTGAATAATTTTGTCTTTCATTAATATTTTCTTATAACAAAACTGGCAATTAATAAAAGAGAACTGACATCTTTCAAGATGTGAATATAAGTCGGACAGAAGAACTTTACTTCCACAGCCGTTATTAATACAATTTATTGTTGTCTTTTCCATCTCTTTCTTAACTGCTTTATCGAATAAGATTTTAAAATCGTGAACCTCGCATTCACTTGAACCAGATGGACATGTTTTCCTTCCAAATTTTTTATAAGTCTCAATACATACTTTACAAAAACGACATCCACATTCGATTTGGACTGGTTGATCTAACAATCTCGTACATATTGTACAAAAATATCTATCTTCGATGGAGTGATGTTTTTGCATTCTTTCACGAAAAATGTTCTCATTCTCAACAAGGTCTACGGTGGAATTCAGGCCACAAAAGAATTTTGAATTTCCTGATAGCATTGGTTCATCGTATGGGAAACTTACTCTTTTGTCCACGGCGAATATTGTCGGTTGTGACCGACCTTGTTCTGGCGAAGCATAAACATTATCACTTAGCATTTATAAATAGAAACTGCCAACAATAAAATAAATGATTTAATCGATTTTTATTTTGTACGACGCGTAATAACTAATGGTCATACACAAATTTTTATGAGTTTACTTGTGCAGACTCATTTAGTTTATGACGACCACTGCCAATTTTTTTAACTAGTTAAAAATATTAAGATTAATAAGGTAGTAACGTTGGCATTGTATGTTTTTATAAAAATATTTTTTTTAATTTTTAAAATTTTTAATAAATAATTATTTTTTTATATTATAATCATTAGTTTTTCAAAGTTTATTAATTTTCCTTTCTTTCATTACATTTTAATTTAATTTAATTATTTTATTTTATTTTATGCGATATTATTTAATATATTTTTTTACAATTAAATTATATTTAAAATATTATTAATATACTTAACTAATATTAAAATACTAATATTAATATTAAAATAACCAAGATCACTTATTTCAGTAATTTTAAAGGTTATTTAAACCACCTTTACAATGTTTATAAAAGATAAAAACGTAAATTCTTAATTATCATTTTAATATATTACTTTATTACATTACAATCTTAAAATACAAGTCTTGCAAAACTTTCGAAATAATTTTTTGTAAAAGATTGTGAAAACTGCTCGGTCGAAGCATGTCAAGATTGTACTTATTCAAATTGCTTAGCTAAATTCCCTTTACAAAGACAGGAACAACAATGAATTCAAACTTTTATTTTTGATAATAATAGAAGTCCATTTTTTCAAATATATTACAAGCATTTGAATTCATTATATATTTAAAGCCCAGAGTTTCATCTGCTTAATGCTCAAAGTTTGCTGTGATCAAATTCTTTTCTTGCTTTTGCATGACTTAATTTTTTAATCAATGCATAATAACTCCAGCTAAACTAAAATTACTAATGTTAGTTAGTTTGTTTGTATGTTTGTTTGTCAGTCACACTATGATATAAATGCAAAATGATGGAGGAATCGAAGCGAATCCACGCAAAGACGTGGTCAATCTGGATAGCCCGCGTCAAAACGGTTTTATCGGTGCAGCGCTTTCAGTGAAAAACGTCAGGAAGCCGACAAAATTGACCAACTGTTAAATCAATTTGAAACAATAAATGATAAATTACGTGGTTGACGCATTAATCACCCGGAATGGATAGAAAGCATTAAATATAATTTAGTGAATTTTTTGTGATTAAACTATAATATCTATAGGTAATGAAAATGCCATTTATTTTATTGCATCATTGTGTTTACGTGTATAAAAAATAAAGGATTCGTTCCCAATATATCTGGAAATGAATACTTTATTTTTTATTGTATAAAAAATAAATCCAAACAGGTTAATCAAACTATGTGTTAGTTAGATGAACCTGTTTAGATCGTCAAAAAAAGTAAATTCAACGAATAAATAAATATACTGATCTTGATTACAACTATTAAAATTTTAATTCCCTGAATCGTACCACAGTAAAATAATGTTAGGTAAAAACGTTGACCAAGTGTAGTTGATTGTCACTATAATACGAGTTATCACCAAAATCCGTCAAAATATTATACCTTTTACAATTCAATTTCACACAAATGAAAATCAATTTCACATTAATGAAAATCAATTTCACATTATTGAAAATCAATTTCACAATTTTGAAAATCAATTTCACGAAAATATAAATATGAAAACATAAATCAAATGTAAATATTTCATGAATTATAATATATCAGAATATTATAAAAGAATTTCTTGAATTTGATTTTTTTGCACTTTTGATGCAGTTAATATTAAAAATATATTTTTTTTAATATTTAATCAATTGTGATTAAACAAATATATATTTTTAATATTAACTGCATCAAAAGTGCAAAAAAATAAATTCAAGAAATTCTTTTATAATATTCTGATATATTATAATTCATGAAATATTTACATTTGATATTTATTTTGATTTATGTTTTCATATTTATATTTTCGTGAAATTGATTTTCAATAATGTGAAATTGATTTTCAATAATGTGAAATGGATTTTCATTAGTGTGAAATTGAATTGTAAAAGGTATAGTTGAAACAGGAAAATCTTCTGAAATAGTCAGTTTTGGAATTGTTGTTGATAAATTGTAATTGTTGGCTAATTTCAGATTATAATTATTTTATCGATTTTTAAATATAAGATTTTAATTTTTAAATCAAAAATTATGTTGACGACAATATTATTATAAAATAATATTGTAGTTATGTCTGATAATAATTATCTTTTTTCATATCTCTTCTTTTCTTTTGCATTCCTTTATTTCCATCACTTCGGGTTTGCATAAAAAGTAAAAAATAAAAATACGAATACAAAATAAAAAAATACGACACAGAAGTTAACAACAGACAAAAACATAAGGTATAGCAAAGAAATAATATGAATTACAAGGCCAAAAAATTATCAGACATTATACAAAAAATAACAAAGTGTTTACATGAAAAAAAATAAAAAAAAATGTACGCGTAGTTGTCAGTAGACTATTACAACGTGTTCTACAGGCATGGAAACAAATTTCGTATATTTCATCATTTTACCAAATGAATCCTGTTGAGTGTCGCAGTGCTACGAAGAGTAGACAGCCAGGAAATTATCAAGCAGTTAAGGGATGTTTATGGGATAAATTGTCCCTTTAAAACGACAGTTTAGGATTGGATTGCCCAGTTTAAACGTGGAAGGACAATTTTTTGATGAAGAGAGACCAGGAAGACCAGTGGAAATCGATCAAGACAAATTAAAGAAGCGTTGCGAGGAAATCATCAAAACAGAGAGAAAAATCACTGTAAAGGCACTTTAAGCTAGTCTAAACATCAGTGAAGAGAAATCACATGAGGTGTTGAAATTCCATGGAATAAGGAAGCTGGCATCATGCTTTGTGTCCCAATTTCTGTCGGAAGATATATGCGAGGCACGTTTGTAGTGTTATCCACAACACCTAGATTTGTTGCAAGAACATGGACAACGATATCTATCCAACATTGTCACTGTAGATGAGACCACTAAGCTTCTATGTCCCCGAGAGCAAAAGAGAATTTTCGGAATGCCGCCTTCCAAATGAAAAACCAGCACTCAAAATGAGGTCCGAGACAAGCCATCGGCTATGTCCTATGCTGACTGTATTTTGGGACGGTGATGGTGTCATAAAACTGGATTTCGCAGACAAAACAGTGAGACTGAATAGCGCCTACTATGTGCAACTTGTTACTGAGACAAGATCAGTGCATAGGAAGCCTAGAGGCTCACTACTGTGGCTGTTGCAAGACAACTCACGAATTCACAAAAGTGCCTTTTCCACAGTAGCTATTGATGATGCAGGTTACAACCTCGTCCCTCATCCACCATACAGTCCTGACCTGGCGCCAAGTGATTTTTGGTTATTGCGGCACGTGCAGAAGGCGATTCGTGGCAAAAACTTTAAATCCCATGAAGAAGTGATAGGTGCAGTTATGAATTTCTTTGCTGAATGTGACACAAACTTCTTCAAAGATGCCTTTTCAGAATTAGTGGTACGCTGGGAGAAGTCTCTGGCCAATAATTGTTCTCACATTGAGAAGTAAACCTTTACATGTTTGTTATCACTTGTAGAATATATGAAATGCCTGTGATTTTCCTTGTATACTTAGTCCGGAGACTTGATGCTTCAACCACGTATAATTATGATTTTAAAATTAAAACAGAAACTTTCAAAGAACAAAATTCAGCTCTTCCATCATATATGACGGTTCTTTTTCTAGTTTTATAATAATAACTAACGATAATCAATTTGACTGATGTTTTTAACACTATAGGGGTTTTTGAAAATGTATTTTTTAATATGGAAAGGAGATGACTATATCTAAATTAAATTGAAATTAACTTTTTAAATAGCAGCTTAATTATAAGGTTTTTCGATCAATATAAAAACATTTGCGGCCAATATAATAATCTGATTTTCTTACTGGCGACTACGCCGAAATAAATGCAGTTACCAGAGCGAAGCGAGAAGAACGACAGAAAATATTTTCCAATTTGCCGCAGAAGACACAAAATTTGTTGGTTCCAAAACCAAAATTTTTTGATGGAGTATCCGATAAAGCTGAAGATTGGATTCAAATGACCAAGGATTTTGCAATTTTCAACCACATGGAATTGAATTTTGCATTCGATATGTTATTACGAGGGGATGCCAAGCAGTTATGGCAAGAATTCAGTAGTCACAGAGATAGTATTGCCATTGAAGAAGTGGAAAATGGTTTTCCGAAACATTTACTGACTGGCAGACAGTTTGTGACAAAATGAAAGATTTGTCATCCGTTCAACAAAGAGCTGAGGAGAAGTACCGAAGTTTTGAGATTAGAGTTCAGAAAATGGTGGATGACATTTTCAATCTAAAGTTATCCGCAGAAGAAATGACTCGATTATTTGTATTTCAGGGACTGAAATGTGACAAATTGAGAGAGTCTTTCGCATTGGATCCTTCATTAAGTGATCACAGACCCCGAGAACTGGCTAGCAATTTGGAAAAATTGACAGTCAGGAGATCAATGCGGTCAAACCCAAATATGCCGATATGGTATCAAGAAATACCAAAGCACACTATGCGCGTCAGTTTTACATACAAAGTCATTCTGTACGACAGCCGTCCCAAATTCCAAACAGATCACAGCTTATTATCGGTAATAATGAACGTTTGTTTGATAATAGATATTTTCGTCACACAACTCCATCTCGAAATCAGTCTGAAGATCGATATGGTCAGAATAATAGGCCTCAGAGATCCATTAAAATGATAGCAAAGGAGTTTTATAATAAGTGTAGAGGTATTGCCCCACCGAATCCGGAGGTTCTCCGTCCCGACGCATGTTTCTGTTGTGGAGACATAACCCATCAAAGAAGAGAATATCCCTTGAGAAATCGTTGTTTAATATGCGGTAAGCACGATCATAGATTTAAATATTGTTATTTGGCAACAAAACCAAATCAAATTTCCCAAAGAAGAATAATGTGCATCCATGATGATGAAACTGATGACCCGATCGAAGAAAAATTACAGGAAATTGAAGAAGATAACGTCGAAAAAAACCGGTATATAAATATTTAAGATTTAAGATTTTGATACCCAATAATATGTTTGAAAACAAGAGGAATACTTTATAAATTAAAACTGATTAGTGACATTTATAGATGAAGAGTGTATTCTGCGAAATTCTCATTAATGTATATATGATACTTTTAGTGTTAAAGCTTCACTTAGTACTAATGATATAGTTCTTGGACGATTTCATTATACTCTGAAGCGATTAACTTTGATTCCAGAACCTCGAAATTGTCCAAAACTTATTGATGTTTGCAATGATACAGGGTGTGACAAAAGTAACGCAAAATCTTGGAACGACTTAATTTTAAATCATAATTTTAAGGTCGTTCAGAATATATGATTAGTTTGACTCATTTCTCAGCCGATTTCTATGTTTCAACTTTTCTTTCTTATAAATAAAAAATTTGAATTTCAAATTTGCTTTATCGATTCATCGCTTGTGTTAAGCATAAATTGGATTTAAAAGTGAACGTTTGGAGTTCATTTAATCGATAATGGAGAACAGATTATCAACCGAAGAAAGAATTAAAGCCTTTTATAAGTGCAGCAATTACAGTAGAGGTCAATGCAACTCCAACTTCTTCGCGTCGCAGAATAGCTTGTCTGTTGGATGGTTCCGGTGATGAAATCTCTTACCGAAGTGTCCACCGTTGTCTAAGAAGCATGAGCTTGAAACCATACATCCCGAGATTATTTCATGCACTCCATGAAGACGACTCAGATCGACGCCTACACTTTGCAGAAGAATTTTTGGCTTATGCTCAAGAAAATTTTTCCTTTGTTAATTCCATCTTATGGTCTGATGAGGCAGTATTTAAGCTGAACGGTCACATTAACAGGCACAACTGCATCTACTGGAGAAGCAACAATCCCCAAGAGATCATCGAAAAAGAAGTAAATGTTCCAGGAGTCACAGTCTGGTGCGGCATTTCTTCTCAAGGAATTATTGGGCCCTACTTCTTTGATAGTACTGTGTCAGGTTCGTTTTACCTTGAAATGCTATCCGAATGGCTGTGGCCTCAGATTGAGTCGAGAATACAAGGTGGTGAACGAATCATTTTCCAGCACGACGGAGCAACACCACATTTTGCAATTATTGTGAGAGACTGGTTGAATGCAAAGTTCCCAGCTTCGTGGATTGGAAGGCGTGGTTGGATGGAATGGCCACCGCGTTCGCCTGATCTTACCCCATCGGACTTTTTTCTTTGTGGAACGTTGAAAGACTTGATGTACAACAGAAAGCCTCAAACAATCGAGGAATTGACCGCAGCAATCACCGATGGTGTACAATCAATTGACAATGAGTTGTGTCAAAGAGTGTGCCAGTCGGTATCTTCAAGGCTGCAGAAATATTTGAACAACGATGGTCATCATTTCGAAGACTGAATTACTATTCGAACATGAATTGAAACGACGTTTTTAGTTGTGTTTGAATAAAAATTTAATGTTTTACATGTATATTGTATCTAAATTTCATGTTTTGCGTTACTTTTGTCACACCCTGTATTAAAGATTTTATTTTTTAGATGTTGTTGGATTTCCCGTGGGGACCAGGTCAAGTCAAAATATTTCTGTGGTGACCGAGATGAATAAATATTGAATGGTATTTCATAGAATTCATGAATTGGAGGTAAATGGAGAGGACTTTAAAGAAACTCCTATATAAATAAAAAGCAGTTGTCTGAAGAAAATAGTTGGAAATTCAATTTTCATTTTAGATAATGCTAGGCTACACCACTTCAAGGGTGAAATTTCGCAAAATCGTTACTGAAGTTATTATCGTAATATGTTTGGTTACTTGAATAAATATTGTTCTAATTTTTATCTTCTTTATTTTATTCTTATTTGTTTTATAATTATTATATTGGTCGAAAATTCTATTAGTTAAAAGTATTAGTTAAACGTTTTGCAGTAAATCTAAATAAATTTGATTTATAATTAAACCTGTAGAGGTTCTTCTCTACAATACTCAGAAAATTATATTTTATATACATGGATTTGAGTACTATATGCAGGGGGGAGGTGGTCCACTCCGGATGGAACGACTATTGGGGGCGGCATTTGTGAATGAAAAAAAATATTATACATAAAACGAAGAAATATTTGACCAGGTATGCTGGCCACAACAGAATGTTAAAATGATGCTTAATTTATTGAAAACTACCAATGAGCTTTACCAGGGGTGCACAACATACAGCGTTCCTGTACTTGCACACTGGCCCACGAAGTCAATTGTATAATCAGTTTGATGCAGTGCCGGTTTATTGATCTGATAGTTTGTTCAGCTTATATGAGCATGAGAGTATTGAATAAGCAAATCTAACTAGTTTCCTACATTGATGTATGTGGGGCTCTGGCAAGATGTATATTTGTTCTTCCATTAATTCTAACGAAAACATATGAGTTTAGTTGTGTAAAGTGGAGAAAACATCCCCATATTTTAATTTAATAAAATTGAAGTACAAAACAATCCTTTTTTGATCAAAAATCACTCACAATATTTAAAAATATTCTGAAAAATTTTCAAATATTTATTTGATTTTTAATTTAATGACAATTTTATTAAAATTTACTGCTTGAATAAATATAAGAAGACGTGATTTTTTGGAGATAAACAAAACAAAAAATTACCATTGATTGGTTATTTAAATTTGATTTTTTGAAGAAAAGCTCATTTTGTTGCCTTAAAAAATTAAATGATGGATGGAGGTGTAAATGTAATGGTTGGAAATCGAATAAAATAACCATAAACATAAAGAAGAATTCTTTTTTTGAAAAACCTAAATCTTTATTTGAAAATTTATTGTATGGTCTCAAGATACACCGATTTTAAAAATTGTATTTGAGTATAATATTGATAAAAAAATGTTGTTAAGTGGTTTGGACGTCTAAAATATATTTTTTAATAATATATCTAAAAAAAGATTGGAGAACCTGGAAACATAGTGGAAATTGATGAAACCGTGTTTTCAAGAAGAAAATATAATGTTATAAGTGGTTTGAAAACTGTTTGACTGGTAAGAGAGAATAAAATACTTTTAAGTGTTTTTTATGCTTTTACCTAACAACCGTGAAAAAATTTTCTTGAAATTTTTCGCAAAACTCAACAAAATACCTTTTACTAATGAACATGGAACTATCATTCAACACAAGAAGACTCGTTGAGATGATTTCGAAGATCCCAATGGAGCATCTCTCCAACAACAACAAGGAGAAGCTCAACGAGATTGCCGACATCCTAACCACAATTACGAAAATGGCGATTCTGCTAGAGCAAAAAGAACCGATGAAACGGCGAATCGACAGATCGGAGCAAGGACGATCGGCGCAAACTGAACCACTCAAGCAACAGATGGAACAAAACAATGCCGTTTGGACAATTGAATCGACCGACCAATTCATCAAACGATCAAACCGATATCCGCATTCCGGCACACCAACCGGAAAGCGGACCGATCGGTGGTAATTATTCATTGCGTAACTATATATTATGCAACAATAATTATTATATTGATTTAATTACTTTATTTAATTCATTAAATAAGAAACATGCATTTTAAGAAACTGCATGCCAGCCTCAGCCAACCGCCGACTGGGAAATGGCCCTAGAGCTGACCGACCCATGAAAAAAGCTTCCGTCGCGTCAGGCGGTCCGTTGAAGTCGGTATATTGCAATCTCGTTGCCAGCTTAGTTCACCGTCGGTCTTCTGCACCGCGAGTCCAAGAACTCTACCTCCATTAATCTTTAATAATAATAATTTATTTAAAAAAATAGAAAAGTTAATTTCTTTTATTAAGATTAGAACTATTTTTATTATAGACTTTTTTTAACAGTAATGAATTTAAAAAAGATGCCACACTTTTTAATGAATTTAAAAAAATGATATAACAAATTTTTTTATTGACTTCCCCGGATTAAAAAATTCGCTCCAGGGATTTTTTTACTAAAAAACATAATAAAAGAATGTTCAATGAGTTTTTTGCTGAATTTTTTTCGGATATACTAATTAAATTTCTAACTAGTAAAAAATTCATTAATAAATACAACATTAACATTGACATCACTAAGAACATTGAGATAGACAATGGAACGTACAAAAATTTAAATAGTGATTTTAAATTAGAAATTTTAAAAATTATTTTTTTTGAAAAAATTAAAATTGAAAATATTTCGGAGTCAGAGTTCGATGGCGATGATTGGGAGACTGCTATAAATCGGAAAAAAAGCGTTTAAATAAAAAATATTCTAATGAAATCGAAATGCAGGAAAAAAAATTTTTAAAGAAATTTTGGAGAAAAAGAATAATAAAAATAGCAACTTTAAATTATATCAAAAAATTAAAAATATAATGCACCCAAAAAAAAGATTTTTATTCCATTAAAAAAAGATTTAAAAAATGAAAATAACCAGAAACATTTGTTTAAAAAAGACATAAAATCACTTATTAACAACCGTGAACAAATTTTCCCTCGCGGTAACCCTTCGGCTTCCCGTTCGGCATAACCGCCAAAAGACTGCTCGGTGAATGCCGAAATTGATAAGATTACTGATAATAAGCAAACGCAGATAAACTCTGGTGGGTCAGATAATGTAGCCGAAAGATTACCAGACTGGAGTAAGGCCGTACACGAGGATTATCTTGGGAAAACTAACGACGACATTCATATTACTCCGCCAGCTTCTGATAACGTCCCACAAAGACAACTCTTCTTTCTGTCGCCAGTTTTATCTGAAAACTTCACTTCCAGTGAAAACTTTGAGCACTGCTACAACATCTTGTTAAGTCAAATCAAACGACAGTCCACTGCAGTTGCAACTATTGTCAAAGCTGAAAGAATTAACATGGTGGATATACTATCCAACGAGAAGAATATTGTTAATAGAAAGAAAATTATTACCCACTTTATCTATAACTACATACTTTGACTGAAAACGTCAATAAAACAGATAATCTTGATCGTCGCTGGTTAGATAAGTTCTTCAGAAAAGCCTTCGAAATAGGTATTCCCACTCCACCAACCTGGAAAGAAACTCTTACTACACCGAGAAATTCAGCTCCATTTACTATAGAACGGTTAGATTCAATTCTTTCCGAGATTATTGATAGATGCTATCAATAATGCAATGGATATGGCATAGCGGCTAGTGTGTTGTTGGAAGAGTTAAGGAATGACATGTACGAAATTCTCAAAAAAGGAAAACTATGTCGCTAAGAATAAGATCATTATCACTCTTCGTTCACTGAACAATCTTGAGTCACCTGCTAGAGTGGAGAAAGCTGATATATCATTAAAACAACGAATTAAAGACATCATTAAGTCATACGACCTCCAGCTATCTAACTACGACATAGTAAAAAGCCTATTTTTATACGGAGAGAATGATGGTGTCTCTGAGAGTGCGTTCAAACTAGTAGTAAACAACTACAAGTAGTAGTATACAACTACAATAAAATACCATTGGATGCTGTGTTCGCCGGTATTAAAGCTACAAACTATAGCAAGATCACAATTGTAGAAAAAAACTGCGCAAAACCTACGGCAACTCAGACTGATAAAAACAAGGCTAATAAGTCAGTCATCTTGTATCCCAAAAAAATAATAACAATTTGGATATGGATGCAACACAATATACTGCTCCAGGTGTGCCACTGACAGATGACTCTGCCTTGTTTAATGAAACTTTCTTTGTAGAAAGTGAGGAGGATGCGCTCTCGGAGATATTTACTTTTGCATCAAGATTCAATGCTCGAAAAACAAAAAAATAAAGAGTATTGACAAGCCAAGAAAGGCTTGACGGGTCAGCACTGCTATTTCCAAAACTGAGGGGATAGCAATAAAGCCGCCTGAACCTACACATTGGTTTGATGACGACGATATTAACACCGATATTAACATTTCTCGCAAAAGTGACACTGTTGCCTTACCAAACTACGCGGTGACTAGATTGTTCAGTGGTGAGGATGATTATGATAAGGTCTTCCAGGGATATCCTACTGAAAACAGAGCCACATGCTTAGTTCCAGTCAACTACAATAACACACACTGAGTGACCCTGTGTTGTACTCCTAAGCATGCCTATATCTTCAATTCCATCAAGAACTTTCCCTCAGAAAGAGCTATTAAACCTCTCGTAGCTCCACTCATTCATGCCATCAACTCTTAAGTCACTGACCCTGATGGAAATCTTTTCTTTGTATTGCTCCCTTTATTATTCCCGGAATGTGAACAACAAGGAAACTCCTATGATTGCGGCCCGTTTGCGTGCGGTTTCATTGAAAACATTATTAAAGGCCGAATGGCACCACTATTCGATATTGACATAGCAGATATCCGTCGACGTTGTAATCTTTTGATTCCTCACGTTAAGAAGAATTCCCCACTTAATACCACTCGCGGAGGCTCTCCATTCCTGAAAAATACTCGAAGGCACGGCCTTCTAACATCATGGGAATCGCGTTCACCTTGTCAATCCCGCATATGGTTGCCACTGCTTCAAATTTACGGCACCATGATTGGAAATCTCCATCCCATTTAACAGCCGCACCGAATCTGTGAATTTTATCCCCTTCATCGATGCCGCGATAGCTTGTTGTCGGAAAGAATAAAGTCACACGCAAAATGTATATTTTTGAAATTAAATCACAATTAGCAGTTTATTCATTTAAACAAATGAATTATTAATTTATATTACAATTTGTCCAAGAAACTAGAAATGTGCAACATTTTTATGATTAACATAATCGAGAAGCAAAAAAAAAGATTAATAATACAATATTTATTTAATGACATAAATAATTAGGATTAATATGTTTTTAATATATTTTAATATATTTTAACAAATGGATACTTAATATTAACGAATGGAATTCTCAGTAAGCAAATACGAATATTTATATTATTAAGTGTAGAAACGACTGTATTTATCATTAAATAATTCCTTTTAAAAAATAAATAAGATTATCGATTGGTTTTAAAATAATTATTTTAATAATGTGATTTGTGTAAATGCCAGTTGAGGAATTTCGTAAATGCAACGGCCACAAGAAACATAAACTATTCGAAAGGGTTCTTGAAACAATAACGAAATTCTCAAAACGTTTGAATATATCGAATTTTCTGTTGTCGGAATTACGACACAGCAAAAAGTACTTATCGAATATCAATTTGCCGAAAGCGAAAAGTTATGACAATATAAATTTCATGAGATATTACGATGAGCATTCCAACAAAAACGGCTCGAATTCTCAGGAAAATATTTTCGTAAATTCGAATAAATGGGAAATACTTTCTCAAATAAATCACACTCCTCATTTTGTCAATAAAAATGGAAATGTCGACCAATCTCTATCAGAGAACTATCGGCTATGTCGGTACAAGTCCATGAATGATTTGACAGGGTCGAATGGAGGTCGGTCTGTCAAACAATTCGAAAAACTGAACAGTCTTTTGGATTTTGTAATGGGTCAAATGTTAGATTATCCCTATAGAGACAGTGATAAAATATTGAAATCCATTCAAGATCTCATTATTGAATCGGGAGTTCAAATTGTCGTTCAACTAATTTACGAATTGAATGAATCAATATCGCAAAGATACTTGATTTCTAATCCAAACTATTTAAGGGTCATATGTTCTCCGGAAACGAGTAGTTCCGAGTCCGATACGTTACCGAAACATAACTGGTTACCAATTGATACGTATACTCAAGTTTCAAACTCTCCTCCTAGTGAGACTGTGAAGGAAAATATTATTCCTAATAAAAAAGTAGGAAAGAACTCAAATATTGTTTGTATTCCAAACGCTCATATTGATAAAGGTATAAAGCATCGTTTGAATATGAAAAATATTTCATCGCCGTCGTTTCGGGAGAGCAGTGCTTTTAAGTACTCCTCGAAATCGAAAAAGATAATAAGAAAAACAGCAAAAAATCATTATGTAATGAAAGATCAAAGGTATAATATCAATTCGGAAAGGAAACAAAACGGAGAATACTCGTGTTATATAACCGCCAAAAGGGCGAGTAGTCAACAACCGAGTAAATTAAAAAAAGACGTAAATGTGTCTGTGTACAGTACGAAATGTTCTTTAGAAAATAATCATGCAGTAAATCTAAGTCCTATTGTTGAAAATAATAAATTTAATGAAAATATTAATAATAATCGTTCTGGTAAAGTAACGCTTTCGAAATCCGTCACTGATGCGTCAGCGTGTATTCGACCAGCCACAAAATCGGCTAAAACGAAGAAAAATCCTCAAATTACGTTGCAAAGTAAAAAAGCAACGAAATTTGACAATAGTGATCATGAAAAACCGATAAAAACCGAAACGAACCCTGATTTAAAACCCGAAAAATCTGTGGTAAACCCTCTTGACAATATTCAGATAACGAAAGCCGCGTCTGTTGACTGTTTTTCCAACGAACAGACGAATATTTTCGATAAGAAATTAAATATAAAAGTACTGAGTATTAAATATGACGAACATAACGAAAAACCGGAAAGAAATTTGAAAATAACACCGATTAATTTTATTTTTGCTGGGGAAAATATCAACGATAAATCTATGACTAAAGAGTCGATCAAGGTAACCGACATGACGCCGAGTCAGAAATTAAGATCCGTCGTTTCAAACTTGAAGTATTCCCAAAAAGATTTCCGGGCCTATAAATCGTGTTCGATGATATCAGAACCCGTCAGTTTAAAATCTAAAACGACCTTTGGAATCGACAGTGGTTATACAAAAACCGGTAAACAAAATTTACAAATTTCTAATTACTTTTTAACGAAAAACAATCTTGAAAATGAGACTTATGTATCTAAAAAAGAACTAAATTTAATGACGTTTAATGGGAAAAATAATATGAAAAATAAAGAAAATTGGGTGGATTATATTTTTAAGACCCCTGTCGAAAATAATCTTTTTTCGAATATACTTAATTCTCCTAAAGGTACAAATATAAGAACGATTTCTATGGTCAATAATAATAATGACCGAACAGATATAGAAATTTCTGAAAACGAACAACCGAACACGGACTCGAGCTGTACGTTTCATGCAGTTCGAGCTAAATATTTCAAGCAATACTTTCCAAATAACTGCGAAACGGAATCCGTTGGTAACGAAAATATGATATCTTCAACTAATGAATCGTCTCAGTTCGTTAAATTAGATCCGAATCCGGAAGAGATAAAAGACATATACGATAAGGTTCGAAGTTCAAGTAACCTTAAGCAGGTTTCTATCGGCCAAACGTATTCCTGTGACGGTAATACCGACCTCCTAAACTATAACAACCAATCTTTGGTGAATTCCCAATCTTTCATCACCAAATATAATGCATCAACTGAAGATGAAGATGACACTCCCGATCAATACTCGAGACTAAACACAATTTCCGATAAAATAAGACTTAACAATTCTCTTGAGTATTTAAATGAACCGGAAAATCTTACAAACTTGAAACTCGAAACGATTGAAGATAAAAAATCAAAGCTTCAACGAAGCTGTAATATCACCCTAACTTCATTAATTGACGTTCTACCAACATTAGATTCGAATAATTTATCCGTTTTTCAGTCCCCTGAATTCGATAATTACATGAATCATGATAACCAAAGTATAAATGTTGTTTATTGTCGAAATCCTTTAGAAAAACGATCTGTGAAACGTTATCAGAAAAACATTCCGGAAAATTTATTAAAACATACCTTTGCATCACAACAAAAAGTGCGTCTGAAACATGAATAATAAAATAAGTGTTTTTTAATGAAGATTAAGAATCGAGCAGCATATCTGTAAAGGATATGTTAAATGCCTTAGAAAAATAACTTTGTTTAGCTATGTACTGTTAAAGTTTTACGTAACGTAATTAATAAACTTCTTATGCTTATAATATTTTCATGGTCTAATGAGATCTGTTTTTAGTAAATAATCAAATTTAATAAAACCGGGACTACTACCTTTCTGCCACCCCAATACTCTACTGTGCAAGGGACGCTTATTATGAGATTTTATATATAATTTTTCATTTTCTTTACTTAAATAAAATCTTGTTAATCTTGTTTATCTCTTGTTTTATTTTTCTTTTAAAATTTACGAAAAGCAGATCAGAAAATATAAAACATATGATAAAAAATGTAACCTTCTGTTCAGAAATAAAAAATATTACAATTTAAAATAATTATTTGATATTTAGCAGAATATATTTCCAAATAATCTGGCAATTAAACACATACACGTACTTTACATACAGATATAAAAAGAGAGTCATTGGGGGACCCTTTTCTTGACCAGGTTATAAAATGTTGTATTAAAATTTGTTGGGTATTAAAAATCTTTAAACTTAAATATTTACTTTTCAAAACACAAATCTTTAATCTTTAATCTGACTCAAATTAATCAGTAAGGACTTCCAACATAAATATATAAATGAATGAACACAAATGCTTTTTCAAAACTTTATTTTCCAATAACACAAAATAGTACACAGCTTTATATTGTTCAATTCAATAATATCAATAGACGTATTCATAAAACGGATATTCGATGCGAGTTTATCAGATCACAGTTTATAAATTTTCCAACTATAAATCTTCTAAACGAACGATAACCGTAAACTCTCAAAGTCAAATGAACCTTATTCTCCTATACAGGATACTTGGTTAGACTTCAAATTCAAGAAAAAAGAAATAAAAAGGAAAGAATTTAGATAAATTTACTCTACGCGGAATCTTCTTTAAAATTTATTGCATGAAATTATTGGTGCGATTATGACTGAATTCGTTGTTGTTTATATACTGGTTTTTTCTAACCTTGAAAATTGATCAAATAAAACAAAGACTAAAATATTTTTAATTTTCGATTCCAAATTTTGTTAAACTAAATATTATTTTGTTTGAAATCAATAATTTTACCAAAAAAATTATTTTAAATTTTTTCTACATAAAATTTTGTCAAAAGTGTTTATATGTATTTTTCGAAACCCTAACAAATTAATATTACCGTATTTTCCGGTAGATAACGCACACCTATTGTTTAACGCGCAGCTCCTACTTTTTGGCATCCATTTTTATGTATAGATAACGCGCATAGCAGGCATGGTGGTATACCTCAGAGGTATACATCGTTATCACCAGTACAGGATTTACATCTTCTTGAAAGTGTGGGTTACAGTGATATAATTTTTAAAAAATTATTTCCGCATTAATAACTTAGATTGTGAAAGATTTCTGTCATTCTGGGATCGGATACGAATCGTACGGTTCATGCGAAGTGATTTAAAGGTAAGTCAGTGATTTTTTTATAATGATGTTGCATCGTTTTAATATTTAGTAATTGCGTCCTTATGTGATCATGATTATCATTTCTGCTTCTAGATAACAAATGGAACTACCCATGACAACAGAAAATCTTATACAGCCCAATTCACATTAGAGGTTATAAAGCTGCGAAGGAGAAGGGAAATCGGAAAGCTGCCCGATAATTTTTTGTTAGCGAGAGTAGTGTGTGGGAGTGGTGAAAGGCTGAATCAGTACTAAGATGTTTACATAAGAGAAAACGGGCTATGCGGTTCAGCAAATACTTCTGGCCAACTATTGAAAAAAATTATATGATTGGGTTGTGAAAGAGAGAGAAAAGATTATGAGAATATCGATAGTTCGTATTCTGCAAGAGTCTAAGAGAATCGCTCTTGAAGATAATATTAAAGAGTTTAAAGCTTTTCCATCTTGGGTGTTTTGATTCATGAAAAGGAATAATTTAAGTGTTCGCTCTTCCTCTAGTGTTGTGACAAAAATCGCCTCCCGACTGGGAAGCTAAAGTAGAGAAATTTCGTTAATACTTAAAAGAAATTTTGTGTGGTGTTGATCTTCATCACTTCGGGAATATGGATGAGGTTCCTGTAAGTTTCGACATGCCTGGTTCTAGGACAGTAGATTTAAAGGGTGCGAAAGAGGTTTTAGTAAGAACGACAGGTCATGAAATATTACCACCATTGGTTTAGCTCGTAAACATGTTGTCAGACGATATGAGCTTAATTGTAAATACTTGCCTCGTCACACTACATCAGCAATTGAAATATTGTTTGATGTTCAACAAAAAATAAATGAGTCTCCAGTGCCATCACAAAGTACAGTACGTAGATGTTTTCAATGAGGAAAGCACACGAGAAGTCACTGCAATGTGTGTACAAAACATATCTGTAATGAACATCGTGTTTGATGAAATATTCTCATTGTCATGATTGCACTGTAAAATTGAATGAACTATAATGAACTTTCGTTGAATATATATATATATATATATATATATATATATATAGTTTTTATTTCGTTTACTGTGTTAATTATAATATCATGAATTCAAATTTCTTAAATAAAGGATATTTATCTTTGTTAACATTTTGTTAACACGGGCCCTTTAACGCAATATTAAAAGCCCTGTCCCGTTGAGGGTTATTGGGTATTGTATTTCATACAATTTAATTTCATTAAATTTAATTCCCGTTAAATCCAGTGAAATTTAAATACATAGAAGTATTTCAAAGTAATTCAAAATAATTAAGCAAATGTTTTTGGTAGAGACAACTGTCAAAACATCATATCATTAACAATCCATTACAGCGTTATTAAATAGAGAAAAAAAGTAATTGTAAAATCACTTCAAAATAAAAGGAATCAAGTTACTTCTATTCATTTTAAAATATTTACTTTATACTGTCACTCCATAGAAGTGTTTATTTAAAGGAAAATTAAAAGCAAAACTCATCCTTTTGAAAATATATTTATTGACAATATATTTCGTTGGATCAACCGTCATCTTCAGGGCACTGATTAATAATTAATTCACCTGTATAAAAAACACCGTTAGCACCAACGTTAGCTTCTGCTTTTCTTTCAAAGATTGAAAATAAAATCAAATTGTTTGATAGAAATCAACCTTTGGTTTATAAAAGATATGTTGATGATATATTTCTAGTTTTAAAAAATCAGGCTAATGTACTTCCATTTTTAAATTTTATGAATTCGTTATACCCAAATGTTACTTTTGTTGGGTATTAAAATCTTTAAATTTAAATATTTACTTTTTAAAACACAACTCTTTAATTTTTAATCGTTAATCTGACTCCAATTAATCAGTAAGGACTTACACCATAAATATATAAATAAAGAACACAAATTCTTTTATGAAAACTTTATTTTCAATTACAAAAATTAACACGTAGAACAAAAAATTAATTCAATTCTTTGATGCCAGGACACAAACACAAATCAATATTTCGTGCGAGTTAACAGATTTCAATAAAAACTGTGAATCTCCAAAACGAATGATGATTTTGTTTATTACTAAAAACCGTATTTTCCCATATGGGACACTTATGGTTTTAAAAAAAAGATAAAATATAGAATTAATAGTAACTTTAGTTGTAAATTTTCTTCTTGACTGTAGTAAAATTTTTGGGGGTAAATTTTTCGGGAAACTAAACTAAATTTGCTGCTGTTTATATAGTAGTTTTCATCAGCCTTGAAAATTGATCAAATAAAACAAACACTAAAATATTTATAATTTTTAATTCCAAATTTTGTTAAACTAAATATTATTTTGTCTGAAATTAATAATTTTACCAAAAGAATAATTTAAAATTTTTTCTACATAAAAATTTTAATAAAATTGTTCATATGTATTTTTAGAAACCCTAACACTTTTACAGTCGAAAGTGAAACGAATGGAGTCTGGATCTTTTAGTTGAAAGAAAATCTCTTAGTTACGAGGCTGGAATTTATAAAGAAGCAAACTGATACAGGTTTATATACTTCACCGAACAATTTTTGGGAACCGAAGTATAAAAGAAACATGCTTAATTTATCGCTCCTGGTAGTTGTCTTCGTCTTTTGTTAAATCTGTGGAAAGTGTTAATAAACTAAGTTCTTTGTTAAATCAGAATGGTTATTCTAAATCTTTTCTGGAAAAAATAAAGGAAGCAGTGGATAAAATACTTTTGGAAGATACTTCAAAAATCAGAGTTTAACTTCTTCTGATTAATCTAAGAAAGAAATCGAAGTATCATTAGATATCAATAATATGTCTAAATATTACTTAATTGGACCTTATTCTGAAGGATTAAAAAACTTTAAAAATACATTGTTAAAAGCAACTAACAATAAATTAGATTTAAAAATTATATCGCGATCTCATAAAATTCAAAATATGTTAAGTAATAAATCTATTACACCTTTCACATTTTGTTCTGATATTATTTATGAATATAAATGTAATGAGTGTGATGCCACACTAATTGGAGAGACTGTTCGTTATTTCTCTAAACGAATTCAAGAAAATGGTCGAAAAGACAGTAAGAGTAATATTACAGAACATAGGAAAAAATATAAATGTGATGTTAATATTAATGATTTCAAAATTCAGTGTAAGCATTTTGACAGTTATTGGGAGAGTGAAAAGTAAAGGATTGTTAATTTGGTCTTGTTGTCCTAAAATCCATGTACAATCGACAGTCTCAACCAGCTTATTGGGAATTTTTGATTATCCTGATTTCATGCAATCAATTACACAATCATCATTTCTGTATTTATATACTGTAGCAATATGGTTGATATTTTTTTGTTTTACTGTACATAAATTCGCGCAATTTGACTTGACTGAAATCTCACAGTTACATTGAATAAATATTTCGGTGTTGTTATTGTTTTTGCTCTAACAAGCTATCATCGGATTTATGTCAAAAATTCTTAAGTCGATAAAAATTTTCGACGGTAAAAATTACGATGTTGTGGTCTGGACGTAAAAGTTAACGACCGTCGCAAAAATTACGAAGGAATGTGTAACAAAAGTTATTCCGATGCTTCTAGAGGGCGCAGCTTATGATGTGTGGAAAAACCTAAGTGATGACTCGAAGGAGGAACAAGCTGAAATAGAGAAAGTGTTGTTCGAAATCGATTGTTTTGAGTCCTTACGCGAAAGGAAGTTGAGGCGAGAAGAGTTGTTGGACGAATACGTTCAGGCCATTCGGAAATTGAGTAAAAAGTCCGGCTTGAGGGAGAGCGAGAAACTACTGGTGTTGTTCGTGATGACCGGATTGCCGAGCGATATCAGGACGAAAATTCAAGCGATGATCAGAATGGTAAACCTTGACAAAGTGTCGTTGGTTGACATTGTCGAGAAAGCTCAGATTCTTTGGTAAGAGACGAGAAAGAATGATGGAAGTGTGGCCTTTGCGACCAGATCATATCGGCAAGATGTTACGTGCTTTAGATGCAGAAAGAGAGGACACTTCGCGAGAGATTGTCACATACAACGGGTTTTGCCAGCAAATATTTTTCCTGTGGAGAAAGCGGTCATAATGCAAGGTTGTGCAGTTCCCAAAGTAAGTCTCCGTTAACTGATTTTAAAAAGAATATAACTGGCGCCGTGAATTTTCTATCGAACCCAGATACACAAGCCGAGACGATACTGAGTGTGAACGGGAGACGGGTGCGTTGTTTAATAGACACGGGCAGCAGCGTGACAATAGTTCGAAAGACGCTCTGCGGAGTAGAGAAGCGATGGTCTTATAAGTTATATGGGATAGGAGGAGCGACTTTAATCACGAGAGGCACGTGCGATGTGATAATAAAAGTAGAAGAGATGCTGAAAATCAAGGTTTCGTGTATGATCGTTTCATTTATTTTTGATAATATCGATATGATTTTGGGAATGGATTCAATAGAGAAATTAGGTGGGCCTTGTATCGATCATAAGGGAAATATTTATTTTCTTAAGGCAAAAGAAATCGGAAAAAAGCTGAAATCTGAGAAGTAAATTTTTTTGTAAAAAGGATTGCGAGATCGAAAGCAGAAAAGAAATATCCATTGAAGATTTAGACTTTAGCGAAAAATTTATTCATGGAAAGTGGACAGTGGAATAGAAATGAGGCCGCAAAGAACCTAAGCTTACAAATAGAATTGATTCTTATACAATTAAAGATTTCGAAGTACGGACGAGATTTAGGGACAAATCAATTCGTGGATAGAGAAAGGATAGCTGGTGGAAAGTTATGATCAAACAAAAACCATTGATGGCTGTGTCTCAGAAGCAAAAAAATAAAGTGAGACCCGTACTTGATTTTCGCGAGCAAAATCCCTACATTTCGTCACACACGATGGATTTGGACTCGTGCAACGCTTAACTCCAAGAATGGCGACAGAAATCCGAAAAGATACAGGCATTGGATCTTCGAAACGCGTATTTGCAGTTACATGTCAAAGAGAATCTTTGGAAATATCAGAGGGTATGTTACGATGCGGTCGTATACAATTTGACAAGGCTAGGTTTCGGTTTGGCGTCGGCTCCACGTAATATGACGAAAGTCCTGGAATGTGTGTTGAGCCTCGAAGAAAAAATACGTTCCGGATCGATCATTTACGTTGACGACATTTTAGTAGACGGATCAGTTGTTTCGGTAGAAGTTGTTGAGCATCTGAAGTGTTTCGGTTTGGAGTGCAAAGAAACGTCGGATTTCATCGGATCTAAGTTGCTAGGTCTACAAATTTATGAGAAAGATGGAACAGTCATGTGGACCAGAGGAAGGACCGTTCCGGAAATTGTCGGTCGTTTTACGAAAAAGGGTGTGTTTTCATTGTGTGGACAGTTAATTAGTCATTATCCAATCGCAGGATGGCTGAGGTTATCTGCAAATTTCATAAAAAGAAAATGCAACGATATCGTTGGCAAGAATCAGTATCTGAAGATATACGAACAATGTTAGAAGATACAATTCAACGAGTGAGGAATGACGATCCAGTAAACGGTGTCAGGCACGTCCCGAGAAGTGAGAAATCTGGCAAAGTATGGTGTGATGCGAGTAAAATTGCAATAGGATGCATATTGGAGATTGCAGGAAACATTGTAGAGGACGGCTGTTGGTTACGACGCGAGGTTGAATGTGCACACATCAATGTTACCGAACTCGAGGCGGTCATGAAGGGAATAAATTTGGCGTTAAAATGGGGAATGAGGGAATTGGATATCGTTACTGACTCTGCATCTGTCTTTCACTGGTTGAGTGTGGTTCTGCACAGAGAAAAGAAGATCAAAGTAACCGGAATGAATAAAATATTAGTCATAAGGAGATTAACGACCATCGTGGAGATCTTGGAAAGTTATAACGTGAAATGGAAACCGATTTGGACACCCTCAGAATTGGACAGAGCTGACGCTTTAACACGGGTAAGAAGTTCGTGGTTAGACCGGAGTCATAGAGAGATTGTAATGATGGCGAATGATACGAAGCTCACTGACACAGATATCCATCGAGAGCATTCAAAACATCATTTCGGAGTTAAGAGAAGTCACAACATTTTAATTCGACAAGGATTCCACGTGAATAAAGACGATAAAAAAGGGTAATTCAGAATTGTAACGAATGTAATTCGATAGACCAGCATTCCGTATGTATCGAGAAGGGACAGTTACCAAATGACGAAGTGTGGAATACCTTGGCGACGGATTTCACGCATCACAATTGGAAGCTCTTCTTGACAATCATAGACTGTTGCTCGCGTTATTCCATCAAGAGAAAGGTCAACGGGGCATTTCAGTCAAATATTTTATGAGTTTGAGCCGCCAAAGGTGGTTGTAGCAGACAATGAGAAAGCTTTCCGATCTGAGGCTTTTCAGGAGCTGTGTAAAGAGTGAAAAGTAAAGTTGCATTTCCGATGTGCTTACAAGCCGAGCGGCAACGGCGTGGTCGAATGGGTTCATCGGACGGTAAAGAGAACAATTCCGAGAGCAGGCATAAACTCACATGATGCCGTTTATTCGTATAACGTCACCCCTCGAACTGGAAAGATGACATCTCTGCAGGAGGAGCTGTTCCGATACGGATGGAGGATGTTAAGACAGGGAGAGGTTGCACCGAATGTATAAGTCGTCGAAAAGGGTTACATTGTTGGTGAGCGTGTATACGTGAAACCTCTAAATGTTCGCTGTTCTGAAGCGTGGCAAAAAGAGACAATAACTGGCATGAATTCCAATTTTAGCGTGGATGTGGACGGAATCCCTCGACACATGAGAGATATAAGGAAAGTGAGCGTACCGTTGAGTCGTATGGAGGAAGGAGTGATTCGAGTTCCGACGAGCTGCGGGAGGGAGATTTGTCGGACGACGAAATAGATCTAACGTTATGAGATGAAGTAACGGGATCGCAACGATCGACTCGGCGTAGGGGGCCGCCTGCGAATGTGAGGGACTACGAGTTGGATCAAAGCTCTGAAGAGGGAATGTAGCAATATGATTGATATTGTTTATATTTTACTGGAAATAAATGTGCGCAATATAACTTGACTGAAATCTCAGTTACATTGAATAAATATTTCTGTGTTGTTATTGTTTTTGCTCTTACATATACAGGTGAATTGATTATTAATCTGTGACCTGAAGATGACGTTTGATCCGTCCAAATATATTACCAAAAATATATTTTTAACAGATCTGTTTTGTTTTTAATAGAAAATTATCATCCGGATTTTATTTTATCAATTATAAAAAATCTAGAATTTATTGAAAAAACAGTTAAATCGATAAATATTTTGATAAGAATCAATTTAGTCTAAAGCAATAGTGTGGAATGGCGGATCGTCTTCAACATTTTCAAGTAATATCGTTCCAAAATCGATTAATTATCGAGTTTCTGTATATAATATTTTATGAAAAAACAGTAATTTGATAATATAATTAAAAAAATAAAATATCAATTCATAATTTAAATTTCAAATTACTAAAAAATTAACATTCAAACTATTATTATAATAACATAAATACTTGGGAAATTATTGATACTCTAAATACTTTATAGACTTTAAAGTCAAAAATTAGATTAATATCACCGATATAAAACAAATCTAAGAAAAAAATCAATAATTGGTTTATTAAAATTTAATTTAAAAATTTCGTATAAACATTTTTTCAAACAAAAAAAAGAAAACTAATCAAGACTTTTATTGGTCTTTTATAATTTTTTACTCTTGCATAAAAAATACTAAAAAAATATTTCTATAAATTATGACAATAAACGAAAAAGCCGTTTAAAAATGATTTTGTTTTAATACTCTAAAAAGATGATATTCGTAGTAGAATTTAGTTGAATAAACAATGTGTGCATGGAACGATCCACCCAAGGGAAAACTGATTGATTTTTCAAATATCTTAAATAATAAATCCGATTTAAATTTGCCTTACCTTCCACCTATCTCCCATGAAACCGATAAATCAAAACCACCAATAATTATTTTCGATAATAAAATCGAAATTTTCAATGGAACAAATTACGAAACTGAATTATACGAATTATTAGGTGTATCGACATTCGATGAATCGAAATCGTTCACCGAAGAGAAATTCTGTGATATTGTTAAATTAGTGTCAGAAAAGGCATTTTCAAATAATAAAATAGCGTTTTGTTTTATTTGAATTTTTTCAATAGAAATTTTTTTCACAAATCGAAAAGCGTTTGAATCAATCATCAGATTTGCTTAGAACGAATTCTCTGACGAAAGAGGCAGCGATTGTATTTATGAGATTAATTTATCGTATTTTTATTGATTTTTTGAAAAACAAATTCAATTGTAAATCAATTTAGATATTCATTGTAAGAATTATAACGAGGCGGATAGTGTGATTAATGAATTGGCGGCAGATTATACGGTCGAGGTGCATTAAAAATGATATTTGAATGTTGTTGAAATATTTAAATTTTTTTAAACAATTTATTA
>MQRK01232195.1:31629-64159 GCA_001938485.1 Girardia tigrina | reverse complement strand
TCTAAATAAATTTATCAATAAATTATTATTTCGTTTAAAATCACCCCCGCTTATAGTCACATAAAAATGCCAGTCCCTTCAATGTGACTATATGTGGGGTTTACTGTAATAAAAATAAAATAATAATATAATAATAAAATAGTAACAATAAATTAATAATAATAATTTTTTATTAATTTTTTTTCTTTAAAAAAATAATAATAATGACAGAATAAAAATAATAATAATGTTAAAATAATAATAATAATAATAAAATAAAATAATATTAATAAATAATAATAATAATATTGATGATAAAATAATAATAAAAATAAAATAAATTAATATAATAATAAAAATAATAATACTAAAATAATATTATTTATATTGGTACTATTTCTTACAAGTAAAAGTTATCCCTATTAACTACCTGGAGTCCCTGAGCACTGAGCTCAAACAAAAGGGAAGTTAAAAAGGGATTAATCAACACATTTTATTTTAATTATAATTTATTATTTTTTATAATTTATATATTTTTGTTTTTTAGGAGAGTAAGGTTACTTATTTATTTATTTTTAAAATTTGTTTTTTAAAATATTTTTTTTAATTTCAGGACCTTAACAATATGCTTTATTTGTCTTGTGAATCAATTGTATAAAAATGAAAGAAATTAAAAGAAAAAGAGAGACTTGGTTAAAAAAAGAAGGTATTCTATGAAGAAAAAGAAAAGAGAAGTGGATTAATTATATAATGTCAAGTTTGGAATTTTAATTATATAATGACAAATTTTGAATTTTGAATTCAAATATGAAATTATTGATTGTCAGATTCAGAAATATTGTTAATATTAACTGAAATTCTGCTTACAATAGTGGTAACGCAAATTACTAAATACCAACTTCGTATTTGACGTGTATTATCCTATTTGCTTATTTACCGATTCACTACTAATAACCGATTCCAACAAACATTTTTGACAAATTTAATCTCGATTGACATTTATTCCGATTCTCTAATTACATTTTTTCAAATACGTGGTTTAAGAACGGTTATTTTTTTATTAAAATTTGTTTGGTTGACATTTTCGACAAGTTAATCAAACGGCATATAGCCCTACATAGTTTGATCAGCTTGTTCAATCATTTATTCAGAGTTTAATTATTTTTTTTATTATTCTAAACGATTTTGAGATTTCGATTTGAGTTACCTCCAGCAAGACTAACATCTGTAATACATCTTTGTAAACTGCACTGGTGGTAACTGGATTCAATATTCTTATTATCAAGAAAAGTCTAAATAACTAAAGTTACTTGTTAAAACTCCATCTTTGTTCGGTATCTGTTAGAGAACAAAGAGTGAGCTAAACAATTTCCTTTAATAGAAATAACCGTAAATGGTCCAGTAGAACGAGGCTTCATATGGGGGTACCTTTTTCACGGATCCAGACATATTTGGCTGATAGCACTGAACTTGGCACATGAGTTAATTTTTGGACAGAGTTTCCACAAGATGGGTTCCTATCAGAGGAGAGGAAGTGTTTTCTGGCGACATGTAGAGCTTCGAGATCAGTATCAATCGTTTCTCGAAAAAGTTCATCAAGGAAAGCTGTTCCAGCTCCGAATAACATAACGCTAGGAGAAGTTCCTGTAGATGAATGAAAAGTATTTTGCCAACCTAATAACATGAGTGGAAGAGAATCATGCCAGTTTGAAGTGGTAACTAAGTCTTTAAGGTTCGATGGAAACGCTCGACAAGATCGTTCTATTGTGGGTGATACGAAGTCGTATGGACTTTGTAGTGATTAGGTACCTCTACAAATTCTTTGTCAAAGGAGGCTGCATTCATTATCTTCAATTTAGTTAATTCAATAAAAAGTCAACGATATCTCAGTACTGTTTAGAATTGACTGTACAGAAGCGATAATGCTGGACATCTGTTTTATAAATTGATTTGTACTATCGATCAATTTATATAAATCGATCCATAATTTTATTTTAACATTAATTAATTTCAATGTTTTTGCAGTTTCATCGTCTTGTTTCGGGTCATTTAACTTATTTCGGGTAAATTTAACTTCCAGAATCTGTGTCTGAAGACATCCAAATAAATACCTTCTTGCCAACACCGACTAATAGAACTAGCCGTGATGCCGATTATTGAAAAGTTATAGCCGCCTGTTGGCACAAGAGAAACATCTTTGAACGATTTGTGATCAAATAGAGATGTAATCTCTTGATACCTAATTTGAAAATAAACGAGAACTATCCATTTGTTTTGGAAATATTTATAAGGTTTCAAGTCTCTAAGATGCGTCAATTGATTGAGATCTGTACATTTATTTTCAATTGCATCAATGAATTTCGAACTGTCTAACAGTTTTCATAATAAAATGCACAACCTCAGAAAAAATTGAATTTATTAAAAAATCAAAGTTTTTCACGATTTCGTATTTGTTCATATTGTCAATAAGAATGCTCTGTAAATTGTTCAGCAAATTGTCAACGATTTCTAGTATTTCCTTGTACAATACTGATAAATTCTGTTCTAAATTTTTCTTGAAGATATCAATCTTTCAAGTTCAGGATGCACAAAGCAATCCCGATATAACTGTTCTGCCAAAGATACTGAAATGATTCTGATACCAATTTTGTAGTGATTAGTTACCTCTACAAATTCTTTGTTAAAGGAAGCTGCATTAATTATCTTCAATTTAGTTAATTCAATAAAAAGTTAATGATATCTCAGTACTGTTTTATTTACATAATTAAAATATTTACAATTTTTTTAGAATTCAAATTGTTTTTTAATTTTGAGAAAACCTAGATATGAAAATATATTAATTTCAAATTTTGGCGAGTGCAATTTGCACCACCAACTTCCGTCGTTGGAACGGGAAAAAATAAGACACGAAATAATTGGAATAGATCCACGAGTCTCGTCTGGGCATAGTTGGGTTGACGATTGACAGTCCGTTGAGCATATTGATTGCGATTCTGGTTGGTGTTCTTGTGGATTCGTATGTTTTTGAGTTTTTCGCCAATTTTTGATTAGTAAAACAAAACATTATTATGTTAATTTTTGAATTTTAAATTAAATTGTTTTTTGTGTTTTTTTTGAACACCACACAAATATTTCCAATTCTAATTTAATTTTTTTATTTGATTTAGAGAATTTCTTGTTTCGAATATTTCATATTTGGATTTTCATCGAATTGTTAGTTGTTTGAATACGAAATATTGATTGAGTATAAAAAATACATATAACACAACACAACACAGCCCCCGATCTTGAGATTCAAACGTATATGGAAAAATATGATACAGAGATAAAAAAAATAATTAAGATTTTGTTATTAAGTTTAATCTTATGTGCTAATTAATTTGTTTTGACTTTCGCTGGTTTTTATGCTTTTCCATTTCCGTGGATGTGAAAGTGCTTGTCTAAATTCTGTGAAATGTGTAGTTTTTTTATTATTTGAGGAAGGTTTTTCAGAATTTGTAAATTCGTAATCCAAGTTGTGAATTGAATTATCGTAATTATTTTTATTTGAAGGTATTTCCTCACTGATATTGTAGTTGTTTGGAGATAATAAATCTAATATGACTGATTTTGATATTATCCTGTGTGTTGTCATCAGTAATAAAGAAAGCGGGTTTAACGTTATACAAATAAACTATTTCTTCTACATCGTTTTTAAAATTTTTGCGTTATGTGAATAGATCTCGATGATTTTAAATGGACCGATATATGTTGGTTGTAGTCCATGTGCTGAATGGTTTTTTTAACCAAAGAAATTTTGCTTCAAAGATAGTTTTCGGAATAAAATCTTTAAAATTGTTTAATATTCTGAAAAAATTATCTTTCTGTGATTTTTCAAAATGCTCGCGTGCTGTAAGTATTGTTTGATCAGATGGAGTTGAGTCACAGTCTGTTAATTCGACTATAAAACGTATTTGTGAACCCAAAAGAGCTTGACTAGGTGTGGTTGATGTGGAGGTGTTAGGCGTATTGCTCCAACCTAAAAGTACGTATGGCATTGAATTTAACCAACGTGAATTGCCGTCTGCTAAAATTTTTAAAGATGTTTTGAAAATTCGGTGGAATCTTTCTAAACCGCCATTTGATTGAGGATGATATGCTGAAGTGTGTATATGTGTTGTTCCGAATCGAATGTTCAGTGATTTGAAAATTTCTGCCTCAAATTGTCTTCCTCGATCTGATATTATATATTTTGGAGCTCCGTATCGGCAAATACATGTTGAAAGAAATATCTATGATATTGTTTCTGCGTCTATTTGTTTTAAAGGGACTGCATCTGTCCATCTGGTAGATCTATCAAGCATGGTGAGGATGTATTGATAACCTCTGTCTGGTGTCAGTGGACCGACTAAATCGATGTGTACTGTTTCAAAGCGTGAACTAGTAGGAAAGTGATATATCAAAGGGTTGATTTTCTTAGATGTTTAAATTTCTGGCATTGAAAGCATTGTGCTGTCCATAGTTTGACGTCTTTTGTCATGTTTGGTCATATGACTCTTGTCTGGAGTAATTTGTATGAGATGGAACTGCCAGGGTGATCTAAAAGTAGATCTAAAAATAGATTGGCCAATCTGGGAATGACGTTAATTTTTTTTGTGAAAAATGATTTATTGAAATTTGACTTTTCCGAAAAATATTCGGTGATTTCGATTCTTGTTTAAATTAATTAATTTGACAAAATAAATAAAAATTTGGCGCGAATTTCTTTTATTGTTTGTTTGATGGTTGACATTTTTTTAAAGTGTGAATTGATAAAACGTGAAATAAAAAAGAGTTGAATGTCTATGTTGGTGAATGAAACTCAACAATTTGAATCGAACAAAATGAATTTCGTAACGACTGTAATGATGATTTCGAATTCAACTTGTCTACCGATCAATGAGGAAATTGTCACTGCGAGTCCGATGTTGAGAATCGAAGTGTCAAACGATGGTGGTGATAAATTCACGAGAGGTAATGATCGGACTCAAGAATCACGAATTCTCTCATCGAATCTCAAGCCCGAAGCGACGTCGATTGGAAGATCACGAGGTCATATCGATCGTTGTGGCGGACTGTCGGAAGAAGAAGCCGTGATGAAACCCTCATCGGATCCTGATCAGCCAACGACAATGACAAAATATTGGACGACAAACGTTGGGGCTCACCTGACGTCCGTGAGATTGATAATTTAAGCCCCCCAGGACTCGCAGTCCATCCCCCAGCGCCAAGACACCGCGGCCACCAAGCTGCGCTCGCTCTCGCATCACCAAGCGTAGTTACCAATATGTACGAACTACGTAAAATGGAAAGTGAGGAAACAGTGGCAGCATATACAACGGTAAATAAACAAGATAATTGGAACACCGTAACTTGACGCAAAGCTGTACACGAAGAAAGAAACGCACATGGAAATTACGAGCACAACAATAGGAACCAAGGAAATAATGGATTCAAACCGAAAAACAATTATTACAGAACTGTAAAATGTTATCCATGTCAAGAAGAAGGCACATAAGAAGAGATTGCTCAAATGTGAAGTGTACTCACTGCAACAGAAATGACCATTATAGAACTCAATGTTATCTCAACAAGAATAGATTTAAGGAAAGAAAACAGTACAGTAGAAACAGCGATTGGAAGAGACAAAATAATGCAGGATACCATAATAGACCTCAAAATCGTCAATACCCAGTTGCGGAAATTGATGAATGCAATGAGGACAGCGAATACGAAGAGACTAGATCAAATCAAGAAAAGTTAACTAAAAGGGTCTTCGCAGATAAGAGACAAAGGTATGAAAATGATCAGGGAAACGAGGAGGCACGATCGCAAGGAGAGGTGATCAATGTGCTTCATTAAGTGATAAAAGTAAGTATGATGGTGTGTGTGATTGTGTATGTGAATGTATGTGTGATTGTGTATGTAATTGTATGACTGGAAATAACCCCCTCGAAGTTTGTAAATTAGATTGTTGGAAAGAAGAATGTGAAGGAAACTGTTTTAGTAGTAAAATAGAAGAAAAAGGAAGCAAAACGATTTTGTGCAAATTACTTCAAATAAAGACCGAAATATGCGAGGATAAACACAAGCATTGACAAAACAAAAAATTCTTTTTTTTCTAACCTTCCACTTAACATCAGGGGGACTATTGTTAAAACTCACGAAACAATGCGTGTACATTTGTTTTTATTTTTTTCTCATGTTAATATTTTTTTTCGTCTTCATTGTGTCTAACAATAGTGTATTTTTTTGCGCGTGTGTGATGTTTATTGTCTTTGTGGCATGGTTTGCTGTTTGATTTTTTTTATTGCTCCTTGTGTGGATTTTTTTTATTCTTGTTATCAATAATTTTTGTAATCATATTCTCATTTTATTATGCTTAAATCAACGGAAGAACTAATTTTAACACATAACAGCCCTAAATCAGAAATGAATTTAATAAAATACTGAAACGATAAAAAAATCGATTAAAAGATGGATCACAAAATTAAATTTGGGAATTAGTTTCCACTCAACAGCAAGTTTCAACCAGAAAATTGTTTGATTTGACCTACGTAAATCGAAAAAGAAAAACTCCGTATCTCAAAATTTATCAATGAGCTATCTATCTCACTGATTATTACCGATACGGAAACAAATTCATACGATTCCGAATTCCTATTTTCTCTAGTCTATCCCAAAACTTCAATCCAACGACATCGAGTGAATTTCTATCAAAAGAAGCGGGAAAAAGAACATTTCGTCGTGTTATATAGTATCTTCACAGAATCAATTAAATAAAACATTTGCTCGGGCGTTTTCAGTACCAGATCTAATCAAAAATAATTGGTATACTTTTGTTTTATTTTGACATCCCTCTGGAAACAACTTCTCGTTTTTGTATGATATAACTGTTGCGGACTTTGATTTTCTTCTCTACAGTATTGTGAATTTTGGATCAGTAGTGTGCCCTGTTTAGAAAATTTTTGTTCCTTTGATTGATACCATCTAACACTACTGATGATGAATATTTGGTCATTTGTATTTTGACGGGGTGATGATGTACGAATGCGTATGTACTTGTGAAACTTTAAGTTAGTTTATTTTCAATAATTCATATTACTTCTATTTTAACGTTAATTTGTTGTGAATTGTATCAATATGTCAATTATTATTCGTGGTTACGGAGTCCCCGGTTATTCCAGAAAAGAAAAGAACCGATTTTGGCGATCTTTATGTTGAAATTATTCGTGAGTGAAGTCGTGAGTATCGATAGTGCAATTTGGATTTGGTCATTAGACACAGTGAGATCATGGAATCGAACTTATCAAAAAAAAAACAAGAGACAAAAATTTATTTCAAAAAGAAAAATTTGTATAATATGCATAAGTTTAATAATATGCATTATGGACATTATTGCCTATGGCAATAATAAAGTTAAAAGGGATCGATAAAAAAATTGATCGAGAAGATTGAAAATATTATATTGAACAAGGTCAAGTCAATTCGCCAAACTTTTAAGAAAGCAACGATTGACGTTTTTTTTCGGCGTTTTCGCAATTATCATCGATAAATCAAATACCCGTGTCCGAGATAAGGTTAGTGAATCGGCTTATTCACTTGACAAATTCGAATACGGGAACATTTTCTCCATACCGAAACAGTTCTATTCCAGGCTGTATTTCAAACCAAATCAACGATTTTCAATTCCGATTTATCCCCCGAACAGAAACAGATTCGATAGCATCGAGATCTCAGGTTTCTAATCCAGTGATTTATTTTTTTTATTATTCCATAAACTACGTACGTTATTCCTTTCGTGATCAATTGACCTCTGTGTTTAACTTTACCTCACGTTGTTATACCGTTTATTCATACAATTATAATTTTTATTTAATTATTTATATTCTTTTTATTTTATTTATCGTACAAAACGAGATTGCGTAGACGAGCTAGTGACGATCTTTGACTCATTAGCTCGTTTCCGTAATAATAACGACTTCGGATTTTTGTCTTGATCCTTCCGTTATATAATTATTTTTGGTTGAATACAATTTCGTTATACATATTCGAGTCGTCAATTTTTTTTGGTTTTGTGTAATATCAAAAAGTTACGCAGACGAATAAATAAGTTTCATTAACCGATTTAGCTCGTTTTCGTAACAATTTGCATATAGCTTTTTCATTGCTTTAATCGTTTGAACTGTTTTCGAAAAATTTAACGTTTCGTCTTTTCAGTGGTTCTTTATGATTTAGAGTGCATTGTTTACAATAACCAAATCTTGATAGAGTGTCGGCATTTGCGTGATCTTTTCCTTTCCGGTATTCTATTTTCATATTGTTGGGTTCTTGATCAAAATTATAACTCATTAACACCAAATTTTATTTCTATCACAAATAACAATTATTCAAACAATTTTTTGTCGAGGAACTTTTCTTTGTTTTCTTTATGACCCGATTTTTATATAAAAATATAGAATTATAAATACTGATAAGCTATTTTAAAATTGAAATTTTTTATTCTCTTTATTTTGAAAATTTACATTCCACTATTTTGCAATTTAATTTAATTTAAAACAAACATAATTTATTGTAGTCATATTTTTACTAAATTAACAAAATGATTTTTTATTATTTTAGAATTAGTTTAATGTTATTTTCTTTTATTTATGAAAATGTTTTTTAATAAAAGATTTTAACGACTTATTTATTATCAATATTTCAGTTTAAAATTTTTTATTACCTAAAATTATTTTAAATACAAAATATACAATTTTAAATACAATTTGTTTTAGATATATTTAAATACAAAAAATAATTTACAGTATTTTACAGTAATTTACAAAAATATAAATCACCCATATAAATCATTCATGTGCAGTAACTAAGGAATCACAAATTAATAAATCTTTCTCTGTCATTTTCAGTTTATCCAAAATAAATAATAAATCATCGAATATTAATAACTTCTGTATATTTTTATCTAACACAGCACCTTTCACAAATAATTCTCGAGAGCCGGATAATTCTACATTATTACATAAAATCACGCGCTTAATTAAAAACTTCTGAGCTCTTTTTGCCCCTTCATCCGCATCCGAACCCTTAAATACGGTAGGGATTAGTTTAAAGTCGTCGCAGCTTTGGTGGCTGAAACGAATGGAACAATAACATTTTGAATTTCGACAGAATCAATCTCTGGCCTGACGCTTATACCATATTTTTTTTATGCTTCTCAATCCAATAAAAATATCTGGTGATATATCTGGCATGATATCAAAAACATGTTTCGTTGCTATGGGACCTACATTTACCGAAAGTTTAATTTTTCCTTTGTAAATTACTGTTTGACCGTTGGCACATCTGAATTTTGTTTCTAATGGATGTATCCTTATTCCCGATTCTTCCGTTAAACATTTTACAAGACTCTCGCTTATCACGTTTAAATCGGCTCCAGTGTCGAACAACATTTATTTTCTGTTATCAATAGTACATTGAACAACGTGTTTGTTCATTTTGATAATTTTTTCATCAGTACCTCTTTGTATAGTAGCCTTTTAGGCTTTTTGGTTGTGCCATTGATGTAATCCACATACTGGTTGATCAAATCCCATTTTTTCTAGTTTACATTTTGAAATTGCAATAAACTGCCTAGTCTCTGATCTTGAAGAGTGAGATGTCGAGTTAATGCTCTTGATATCCGATAGTTCTTCTTCCTGCATCACTTTCACCGTCTTGAGGTTCGCACAGTGATTTTTTTTGTGATTTCCGCCGCATTCATAACATATTATTATTCTGCAAAATCTCTTAATATGCCCAGTTTTATTGCATTTGTAGCATTTAACGTTTTCGCATTTGTTATTTCTTTCAAAATTGTTAGTTTTCGGAAAACTTCGATCTTTCAGTTTTGATATCTCATCTCTTAGTTGTTTATTTTCTTGCTTTAACTTCTTAATTTCTTGCAATAACTCTGATACTTCTATATTTTTGTTCATTTTATAGAATTCATGATCCTTATTATCAACTTTTTCGCAGTCTTCTTCTCTAACTATTGTTAAAGCATCTGCTATTGTGGAGGGATTCAATATTTTCAACACTTTTGCTACATTTTTGTCGCTTATACCATGTCGAAATATCTTTACAAGAAATAATAGAATATAATAATAAAATATAATTCATATATTAAATATTATATTCTTTTATATATTTAAAATCTTCAGTGAAGACACTAAGTGCCTAACCTAATATCCAAAATCAATAATTAGACTTTATCTTTTAATAAATTGTAACGAATTGTGAATAATAAATAAACATATTTCAAATAAAAATCTTGTTTTGATTTCTTTTTAAATTTATTTAATCACGCCAATGCCCTAACAGATAAGTAAATTCCACATGAGTTGAATGAAAAGTAGAAACAAAAGCCTTTAGATGCTTGCTTGATGATGCTTTGTCGTTATAAAAGTGATAAATTTTTGTATAAAATCGTCACTTATGATGAGAAGTAGATCAAATTTTAACAAGTTGGGGACACACGAATGAAGCACCAAAACTCAGTACAAAGCACATCAAAAAGCTGATGGTGAGTGTTTGGTGGTCTGCCGCAGGTGTAATCCATTATGACTCCATGAAACCTGGTTCATAGATCACAGAAGATGTCTACTGCAATCAACTGGAAGATATGATGCGAAAATTCAAAGAAAAAGAGCCGTTGTTGATAAACAAGTCGACTCCAATCTCACTCCACGACAATGAAAAACTACACAGTACATTTAAGACAGTAACAAAACTACAGGAACTTGTTTTGGAACTTCTGAATCATCTTCCATACTCACCAGATCTAGCCCAAACTGACTAACATTTCTTCCTCAATTCGAAACAAATTAATTCCGAAAATGCCGTAAAAATGGCCGTCCAGGAATTTTTAGATTCTCGGCTTCAAATTTTTATTCAAATTTAAAAAGTGTGTCTATAATATGGGTAAATACTTTGATTAAGGACATAAATATTTGTATTTGTAAATTATCAAAAAACTTTGACTTTAGTTCTACAAATTTCATACTTGACGACAAAATTTATACAAAAGACACACAAGAAAGATGAAGGGGCATGTTTAATTTTAAAGTCTTGAAAGAGTGCGGTTTATCGTCTGGTAATTTGTTATTCATTTCTTTATAATTATTCTTTTTATTTATAATTCGCTATTTTAAAAAACAATATCACAAATATAAATTACTCTAATATTTTAATTTTTAAAATAAATTCTATTTCCTTTCATTTATTAAAAAGGATATTTTTTTACTGCAATGATGAAATAAAACAAAATGTTGTGTAAATAATTAATAATATTGCAGGAATTCTGGTTCTATTAGGTGTTCCTGAATAAAGATCGGAATATATAGAGCCTTCAGTCATTTCACACCTTCTTGATAGTCTATCTAGAATATAATTTCCATCTGAATTACAACGACTGTTGTCACATCGAAAATAAATGCCAATAAATTCTTCAGATCTTATAATAAAAATTTGGTGTCTCCGAATCGTATCATTGATACAAACGGGAAATTTTTGAATAATTCCTCCATTTATAAAGTTAAACTCCATATAAATCTATTCGTATTGTTTATTAATATTTATACACATGAACCAAACTTAACCCCACAATAGTAACAGCCTGATTCAATTCTATTAAAAGTATCAGAGAAACAGTCCATCTTTACTTGTGGAGGGTTAGGATCAGGAGAATGAGGGACATCTTAATAAGGGAAAAATAAACAAATATCATTATATATCTGAAATAAGCTAATGATGGTCCAATTACCGAATAATTCATCAAGGAAAGAAATGTCACTGAATCCAAATGCTGTAGAAAGAAAACAAATTATTATAATAATTTTTATCATTTCTATAATGCTTTATTTTTGTGAAATTATTAACTTAATAATCAATAATATAATTAATTACATCCATTTCAGTATTACAATATTACAGTCAATTTATGTTAATTAAAAAATATAGACATTGAATTACCAATTTTATATTAAATATCTAAATCTAGGAATAAGTACCAAAATAACTACTACTTCATTTTTAAAATCCCTTTAATAACATGCCATTTCATTTAAACACAACTTACTATATAAACAATAATTCCTCACCCTATATACATACATGTACATAAAATACAAGTATACATAAGGTAATATACACTACATTCTATTGCATTTAATTTAGTAAAAACAAATTTTAATAAAAATATGTGAAACTTTTCAAAATTGCCCATTACACAGTGCTAACGACATTGAAGTGAAAATTTTTATTGATAAATTTTGTTATGGGCCATTTTTGTCAGTGGGCCATTTTTGGTAAGCAGAACTGGCGATGTTGGATGAACCAAACATCCGGTTAAGGTGCCTAACATTACGCTCATAAGAAACCACAAAAGTCGTTGGTTGATTAAGACAGCAGGACGGTGGACATGGAAGTCATCATCCGCTAAGGAGTGTGTAACAACTCACCTGCCGAATCAACAAGCTCTGAAAATGGATGGCGCTGTAGCGTAAGACCTATACCGGATCGATATCGTAAGTTTACAAAACGAGTAAACGATGTCGTGTAGGAGGGTGCTGTGGTTGCAAAGAAGCATTAGCGTGAGTTGGTGTGGAGCGGCCACGGGTACAGATCTTGGTAGTAGTAACAATTATTCAAGTGAGATCCTTGAAGACCGAAGTGCATGTCAGAGTACAGTGCAGAAACCAAATCATGTCATGAAAAAAGTCAGGAAATCATAATTTCCTAAATTATGACAATATACAGATCATATCATATCATACACTGACTATTTTTCTCAATCTCATTGAGATCTCTTTTTTAAATTGAAAAGATGTATCAGAACAGGAACCATCAAATGCCCAGATATGCTACCGATTGATCAAAACAAAAGGTAAACCATTTTGCAACAATTAATATAAAATGCGGCAACAAAACATGAATACAAAGATATGAGATGCTACCTCTCAGACGTGCCGGGACTTGGTGCCCGAAGAGATCGCCGTGTCAGTCTGACGGCGTCTGTTTGCTGATCGGGTCCGGTGATGTGTTTCAGTGCAGTATAACTGTTGGATCATGGGGAAATTCCAAAATAATCGGCCCAGCTTGAAAAATATTGACCAAATTGTGCCGATGTCTGATTTGAGTAGTATGGTTTTCTGAGCGCCGTTTCCACATCTTAAACCATCAAAAAGTTGTTTTTCAACACCGGAAAATTATGGAAAAGAGTGAAATACCCTGAGTTCACAAAATCACAATTTTTTTGAATTGCCCATGACAAAGATTTAACCAAATAAACTATCAATAATAAATACAAAAATGTATTTATTACAAAAAAATAGCGAAAATTCATGAAGTTATAAAAATACAGTATTTGTCCCGTTATTTTGGGACAAAAATTAAAAAAGTTGATTTTTCTATTCTATTTTATGATTTTAAAGAACCCCACTTTGAGGTATTTATTTTTTTGGTACCGTAGTCGTTTGGCCATGGTTGCAGTCAATTATGCACAAGCATTATGGCTTGGTTTTTGCATATTTTTGAGTGTTTCAGTGTGTAAGGAACCTGGTGGCGTCTATCTCCTCTCCACGTACATTTATTTTAGAAAATTAAAAATAAGGTTTCTTGGTATTTTTTTCTGAATTTTTGTATAACCATAAGAAACTCACTTATGAAAGCAGGTTACAAATCGAAAATTTTCTCAAAGAAGGAAAGATGTCATTAAAGGAAGTTTTGCATTAAATATCAAACTAGTAAATGAAATATTTCATGAATTCGAAAAAAATATTGTTCCACTCTTAGAAAACAACAGAAAAATAAATATTAATGATGAAGAATGAGGTAAATAATAATTCATCAAACAATTTTAGTGATTTTAATAAATTAGTATATGGAACTTTTGTAAAATTAAAAGAAGATGATTTTTGTGTAAATGGAGCAGTACTTAAAATGATTTCAAAAAGTGGCTTCAAATATGTATATTAAACACTTTTGAGTGTCTGGCAGTTGGTTAGATAGACTTAAATCAAGACATAATTTGTTGTTCAAAAACAGATTTGGGGAAACTAAATCTGCAGACAAATCCGGTTTCGAGGAATTTTACTCTGTATATGATGAATACGTTTTAGAATATGGGAAACATAACATATTTAATTGTTATGAAACTGTGTTATATAAAAAATCTTTTAAATCTTTTGTTGAAAAAAGTAACACTTGTAATAAAGTCAAACAAATAACAGAAAAAAAATACTTTTTAGTGTTGTGGTTTAGAAGGCTAAAAGATTGAACCACTTACTATTGCAAAACACAAAAATCCCCGATGCATGAAAAACTTTAATCTTAAAGATTTTAGAATTTTTTATTTTTCTTTAAAAAATGCGTTTGCAATATTTTTAGAGATTTAATAGGTTAAAAACTCTTAATACAATAGCGCCTTAATTTTTATATGAGAAAAGCTGCTAAAAATCCAAATTAGAATTCCGGAGACGCGAATTTGAATTTGAGACAAGTATGACAAATAATGTCAAATGACACTTTTTAAATGTTGATAATTTAGAAATTTTATTTTATACCACTAAGTACATTAAGATTACAATATGCGATAATTCAACATAAACCTTACTTCATAAAGAGACAATAACTAATAATTATAAAAATTAAAATATATAGCGAATTCATTTCTTTATGATATGTAATTGGAATTCAGATTTAAATAATGAAGGTTGATCGGTACACTGTTTGGGTATCAGATATGTCACATATTGACGTATTGTCTGATTTGTTATGAGCACTTCTGATATAAGAATTTTATCAGTGTTGTTTTGAATTTCTCTTTTAACAAAAGGGAAATATGGTTCTAATAGATAGCAAGGAATTCGGGCTTTATGGTATATTAATGTTTCTCTAACATGATCATACGTAGAACTTTGGCAGTAATCTAAATTACCATACATGGTGCTTAAAGTTTCATTGACATTACAAGGTGTATTGATAGGAATTCCATTAAACAGTCTTTTAATAATAGGAAATAAAAGTGAAACATTCAGTTTAATGTATGACTCTAGTTCTACGTAAACCTGATTCGAAGTTTGATTTCTGAAAAAGAATATGTCAATGTAAGGATATTTAAAAGATCTTCCAGAAATTGATGAACCATCCAACTTATAAAATTTCCATTTTCCTGTGGGATTCCCAGCATAGCTAATTAATTTGTGAGTCTCATTTTTTTCCTTGAGAGCTGTGATTAAAATGCTTTTCTGATGTGTGTCGACAAGAATATCTGTAAAAAATAGTTGCAATATTTCACAAGAGTATAGTTCTATTCGTCTCCTGCCGATTCAAGTCTGATGAATATAAAAAAATATATCTTACAAGAAAATATACTTTAAAAAGTTTGATGAAAATTTGAAATTGAAATTTCATTTAAAAATTTTAATTTTACAAAATTAATTATAAATTAACCCATAATCGGAGTCATAATTGGGGGTAATTGCCTTTGGCATTGAGGTGACACTAACATGTTTAATATACTTTAAAATAAGCATTAACTAGTATAGCTGAATTTCTCCGAATTTACTGCACAGTTTCAAAGAGTTCTTACTTATTTAATTAAGATAAGACTAAATTCTGTTTTAGAACAGATCACACACTTAAAATCAGAGTCAGGTTTGGCCTCTAAGTTGGTCAGTTCATGGTTTCAACATTGTTGGTTACAAAAAAATTGCTGAACAAAGCAAGCATTATGACAGGAGTATTATCCATTTGAAAAATTCGTAGAAGTCCTCTTGAATAGATCTGAGAGTTCTAATATACGTGTTGAGGGAATACTTTAAAATGTATAATATGTATTTAGTTATATTTTAATAATATTTTGATAATTGTTTAATTGTTTGAAATTGAAAACATAAACTGAAAATAAAATTTGATTTTAATGGCGTTCTTAATTATAAAATTTTGCCATTATTTTTTAAATTTCTTATAAACTGAAAATGTTTATGATTTTAATCCTTTAAATTATATATTTTATATAAATAAACGAGATATTAAGAAAAGTCTAAATAAACAAAAGAATAAGAAAAATAAATATTTAAAAGAAAATAATAAATAATAAATTTAAATTAAAAAATAAAATCAATTAATTAATAAATGACCAGTATAAAAGGTCATTATAAATTGGAGTTAATTAGAGTTAAAAGTTTGTTTGAAGATTTCTAAGTTCCACCTGAAAACAAATCTACCTCCAGCGTTGATTCTATATTAACTATTCAAAAACGATCACCTCCTGGAGTATAAAGTATCGCTATAAATTAAGTGATCGAATTCGGATAGAAAAGAGAAACGAAGATTATTAAACCACACTGTAATAGTGCTATCTATATCAACTCATAGAGAAGAAATAAGTAATTAATAGAAAACGATTATTATTTAAAAACAATTATTAAAAGTTATTTAAAAATAATTATTATTAAAAAGTATATATCTTTTATATAAACACACTGCAAAGTGTGAGACTAAACCTTAAAATATTTAGCCATTTCTGAGTTGTCGCTAAAGGCTCTCAGACCATAAATATAAAATCGGTCAGGGGCCAACCAAATATCACTCCTTACATACAAATATCATTTTTGTAATTAAATTGTAATATAGAAATATATTTTATAAAACAAAAACTATTGTGCGTTCTTTATTTATTTTAACAAACACATTAAACACTCAACACACGAAAAACTTGAAAAATAGGTTTTTGTAATGAAAGTAAAACTACAGTGCTACTTGTCTAAGTTTGACACCGGTCGTGGAGTCAAAAGGTGGCCTACTTATACGGGTGCCAAACATATGACACGCAAATCATCGTTGTAACTACTAAAAGTTGTAAATATGATCAAAGTATGAACAAAAATATATTTATTATTAATCTTCAATCTCTCACGTTTAAGAGTCAACCAACAACATCAGCGTCATCAGTCAACAGTACGATTTATGTTTTATAAGTCTTTTTTTTAACTAGCTTGTGATTAAAGTTTGCTTCTTTTTGTTTTTCCTTTCCTAAGCATTTCCGGACCCTATCTCTTCGGATTTTTCCTGCAAGGCTACAAATTTTAGTTTCTTTATCATATCCAAAACTTCATTTATGGATGGCACTTTTTCACTTTTAGCCTCACCTGCAACCTAAGATTCAATCTTGTAAGCTACTTCAACCGAAATACCTTTTATAGATTACCCGAATTTCATCCAGTACCAACTGAAAACTATTTTCCTCACTGCAATTCTCGAAAAATTCGGAATAATCGTCAAATCCAATCAAATCATTGTCATTCACTAAACATTGAATTCCCAAAGTAATCCCTGTTGTGTCAAGGATTTCTTGCTTTGATTCTTCATCTTACAACTCGCGTGCATAGTTTAATTCTTGATCCGAAAAAGCGGACTTCATAAAGTGTTTTTATATTACCAGGATTCCCTTTCTGCTAAGCTTCAGAAATCTAGTACACGAATCCAAAACGGAGATCGCTTTGACCAATTTGTATACTTGAATTGTGATTCCCAGTTTACACTACAATAGACTTTAGGAACAGTTTGCGGTATTCTTTTTTTCAATCAACAAATAACTCCTTGATCTAACGGTTGAATTTCAGGAGTTATGTTTGGTGGCAAAAAGTAATCTTGACATTTGATAATACCAAACTTAGGTGCGTTAAACATTTGCCAATGAACGGAAGAATATTAAGAATATAATCATTGAAGACCTTAACCCAAGTATAATATATTGCAATTTTTATAGAGCTCTTCTTGCTGTGTTTCCAGGTGACAAGAAAATTCTTAATCTTGATATTCACGAAACATCTTGGTCTTGAGCTTTCCCAATCATAGTGGTTTAAAATTTTCCCTCTTAGCAAATTAACATTGTGAGGAGTTAATTTTAATTTGCATTTCGCCAAATAGTTTCTTATTTTTTTAATTTGAAAGTTTAAAAAAAAGTAAATAAATTCAAATATTTTAAAATTAAAAATGATCTTATAAAGAAAACCATCAAAAATTAAATACTTATTTAAAAATTAAAAATGTAAAAACAATTAAAAACAATAGTAAAAACAATTGTTATATTTTAATAAAAGTTTTGAAATAAGAATTTTAAAATAAATAAAAACGGATTAAATTTTATAATAAATCAGAAAATAATTTTTTAAATAAAAGACAGGATAAATTTAAATTAATTAGTTTTAGGATAAAATTTTATAAAAAGTTTTATTTATAATTTAAAAATTAATTCTATTAATTTTAAGTTTTAAAATTTATTAAATTTTACAAATTGAAGAGAAAGAAAAATTTAATAGATTGATTT
This sequence comes from Girardia tigrina, assembly GCA_001938485.1. Lineage (NCBI taxonomy): Eukaryota > Metazoa > Platyhelminthes > Tricladida > Dugesiidae > Girardia > Girardia tigrina. Next base: position 45,789 of record MQRK01232195.1, on the reverse strand, counting down.
TGGCGAAATAAATGAATTAACAAGAAATTTGTTTAATTATGTGAATTATTGTCATTAATAAAATTTTGGTGTTAAATTATGAACCTTGAATCTAGTGAAAATGAAAGTGGCAATAATGCTACTTACACACAACAAAAATAACAGTTTCATCCGCTGCTGCAATTGTTTTATATGAAAATACTCAGTACACAAGTTGTTGAGACAGTTTTTATTAGAATTTTTATTATTATCACATTTAGAGTCGTCAAAGCTCTCGGAAGATTTTCCACCGTTTGATATTGCTATAATTGATTCTTTATTTTCTATTTTCAATCATGCTTATTCAAACAATTTTTCTAAATCTTTTTAAAATATTTAATTTCTAAAAATATTAATTAAAAATAATAAGTTTAACCATTTCTTTATAAAAACTCAAAATAATAATTTTTTTTAAATTGTTAAAAATGAATTTAATTTAAATCTATTTAAATGCTTTTCTTTTTGTTTTTCTAAAAAAATATTAAACTTCATTTTAATTGTTAATTTTAAAAATATCAAATTATTATTTTAATTATGTTCGAATTGTCAATCAGTGTAATTATAATAAATAAACATTTCCATCTCGTAGGAGAATAACCATTCTAGGTTCAAAATATTCAAATCAACATACAGCATTAATAGATTCATACAATTTAAAATATTCGTCACGCAAGTGACGTTTCATCAGCATTATAAATGTCTATCTTATCATATCCTGTACATAGTTACACCAATTTCTTTTTCCAATTAGCAACAACATTTGCATCAACATCAGCGAATTCGCAGCAGATAGTTTTCGTTTTGATATTGTGTGATGTTTTGAAACTGTCCAGTCATCCACTAGATGCAAAAAATTGATTCTTTCTTTTTCTTGGGTAAATTTTAAAGCAGAAGTCTAAATCATTGGCCCAGAATTTGATATATTCCTCGCACATATCTTCAAAAACCAGCTCAAGTTAAACTATTAATTTTTTCATTTCTGTTTTCTTTATTTTATGACATTTGTCAGACTTTGGGTTGTCTTTGAATTTTTCCATAATTACCATTTGTAGGGACCACTTTTAATTAAATAAAAAAACTAACAATAAAAAAAATCGTTATTATCATAAAAATACTAATATTATTATTTACATCAAAAATCACATATCTTACTATATAAAAAAATAAATGTAAATAATATCATTGAAATATCATTTTTTAATTAATCAATAAATTTTTGCGATATTTCGAAATTTTTGTTTTTTTTCTTATGTTCTTTATTTAACCTTTAAAAAACATTACTTACGATGCCATCAAGCGCTATCGTCATTATTTAACGTAAATTGTCAACAACAAGCCGCCACCGACCGTTGTCGATTTATTGTCGGTCGATTTCTGCTACTCGATTGATCGATATCAAATTATGGCGCTCACACGGTTCCGATTGGTCGAATACGGAGGCCGTACCTCTACACTCGACGGCCGCGCTGGATTAATCAATCACTTTGTTTGGTATTAAATTATCTTTAATATAATTATTTACTTTTAAAACACAAATCTTAAATCTTAATCTTTAATCGTAAATCTCTATTCTTTATTCTTTAATCAATAATCTTTAATCAGTAATCTTTAATCTGAAATCTTTAATCTTTGATCTGACTCCCATTAATCAGAAAGGATTTCCAATATAAATATATGAATAATGAACACAAATTCTTTTATAAAACTTTATTTCAAATAACAAAAATTAACAATTCAAAAATAATAATAATAATTCAATTCTTGATGACAGAATACCAACACAAATCAATACTTTCGTGCGAGTTAACAGATTACAGTAAAGACTGTGAATCTCCCAAAACGAACGATATTGTACTTTTTAGAATAAACTTTTTTCTCCCATACAGGATACTTATGGTTTAACAATATTTTAAAAGAATAAAATAAAAATAAAATAAATTTTGTATTTACGTTACTTGTTACAGAGACTTCTTCTTTTAGTAAATTTCTTGAAAAATGATGAGATAAAACAAAGACTAAAATATTTATAATTTTTGATGAAGTAAAACAAACATTTATAATTTTTAATTCCAAGTTTTGTTAAACTAAATATTATTTTGTTTGAAATTAATAATTTTACCAAAAGAATTATTTTAAATTTTTACTTATATAACATTTTATCAAGAAGTGTTCATATGCATTTTCCAAAATCCTAACAAATCTCTCCCCAATAAAAAATATCGTCATCGATATTTAGACGACAGTTAAACAATAATAATATTAATATCAATAAGTTATCATTACACCTTTTCAAAATATAAAAGTTAAAAGAGATTTTTCAAAAACGTTATACTGTTAAAACAAAACCCCTTGAAAGAAATCGCGAATTTCTGACCGTCCATTAAAACAAAATATATAATAGTAATAAGTAACATATATTCTTCAAAAATATTAAGACTACAAAATGATCATGTATTTTTACGATTTTCGAACAGTAAAATGAATAAAGTTAAAAGCAAATATTATTAAATTCTTAATATTCAATTAATTAGAATATTTTAAAGTCTACCTTAATTGACTTAACATTCAATATAATATTTGGCTAAAATAAATAATTGTTTTAATTTACCTTAAAAAATTTGTTAAAAATTGATATAAACTCTTCATTTGGTTGAAAAAGTAGATTTCCTTTGATGTGACTGACTACATCTGCATGATATACTAATTCTGCTTGATAAGGAATTTATAAATTTTCGCTGATAAACACATCGGTTACTTTATGTAAGATTTTTCCATCAGGTATGGATACCAAATTTCCGCTTTTTAAATCTAGAGAAACACCTTCTAACTGTTGCAAAACATCCATACCAAGCAGTAATGATTCTGGGCAACTTTTTGAAATTAATACATTTGTTGTAATAGTCTTGCCACCAATTTTTATTGACACTGGTACAGTTCCTTCAATAGCGAGATAATGACCCGTAACTGATTGTAATCTTTCAATACAAGGTGCCAGATTTAATTTTTCAGATGCCAGAAGCATCTTTTCATCAACAATTGTGACTGCTGAACCAGTATCAACTAAAGCTGTAATATATCTATCATTTAATAAAACAGTTATTGTTAATCTTTTACCGAATTTAGTTCTTACAGCAAAAACATAATTACTTGGTAAACCACATTGATTTCTTATATCAACTTCTCTTTGATCAAGAATTTATATGATTATGGATGTCATGAAAGTGAAATTAATAAAATAACAGTATATTTTGTTGAAGATTTTAATGATAATGTGAATACTAGTATACTTAAAGAGAATTTAAAAGTTGAAATTAAAAATGAATTACAAGATAAGGATGATAATTTAATATTTCAAAATAATGCAGAGGTAAATACAAGTATTAATTTTATAGATATTGTGCCTAAAAAGAATAAAAAAGTGAGAAAGAAAGTGTTAACCAAGGAACAAACAATGAATGAGGAAATTAATAATGGAAAACACTCTAGAGTGAATTCAAAAATGTGGTGGTTAGCACTAATTCAAATTTTTCTTTTCTGCATCGTACCAATTTCATCTCTTGTTGCGTATGATTGTTCGTAAACAGAGCTTGGTAAAGTATATTCATTAATGGATGTTGCGGAAGGTACAGAAGCCTATCCTTTACAAATCAAAGAAGAAACAAATGTTATGTATCACTTGTACCACGGATCAGGATTTCGAAGAGCTGAAATACTTCTATTATAAAAATTGATTCAATACCAAGATCAGTGGAAATACTACTAAGGAATTTGTGAAGCAGCTTTTCAAACTAAAGAACTAAAAATTGATTCTAATTTGAAGTTAGCAGCAAAAGTAGGATAAATAATGAGAGAATCAGTATTGCGAAAGGGAACAATGGATACTGACGGTGAATGCAAAGGTGAATCAGTAAAATTGGGAAACAAGATATACGATAAAATTATGATTTCTGAGGAGTATCAGCCAGAATAAAGAGAATTTGATGGAATTTTTGATGATATTACAGGAAAGTTACAATCCCACCCATTCTGTAATTATCGAACAAACAGTTGTCAAACTGGATAATCTGTTTTGATATATTCGGTTAATTACAAGGATTGTAATCTGGCATAGTTAAATCTCCAGGTTTCACTTCAGGATTCATAACATCAACAAGTAGATTTTATTTAATATTTACAATCTTTTTAGAATACTTAAACAAATTAATAATCACAACTTTCCCCTCTTTTATAATTCGTTATTTACTTTCTTAATTCACTCAATTCTTCGACAAATTATGTTTCCATCTTTCAGATTCTGTAGTTCCAAATCAAATTCGAACTCTCCCTCTCTCTCTCTCTCTCTATATATATATATATATATATATATATATATTGTTTTAATATTAAAATTAAATTTACCTTTTTTTCTTTACTTTTATAAAAAAAATATTTAAACAAATTTATTTTAACGAAAATATATTAACGAAACCGAACAGCATAGTTGGTACGAATAATCAACTTCAGTTATATGTATAAGTAAAATAAACGTTATGATTATAATGAATGTCTCGAGGACGATGCATCATGCATGGTGTGCCTATACGGCATAACATTCATTTGCCTTGAGCGTGAACTTGAATGAGATCTTCCGTGTAAATAGACTTTAAATAGGAATCATACCCAATAGACCATGCTGCTACTGTCAGGGGAATACTCGTGTCAGCTTAGACCCGAAGGTAACTTGAAATCTGGTACTATTCGTAGATGTCAGATGGAGAGTTGCGTCGAGTACTGCGCTTAATAAAATCTGTCGAGAGTGGTTACATATGTTGGCGTATCGAGGTGACTTAATAAAATGTAAAACGAAATGTAAAAAATCAAAGATTTCTTTATAAATATTTATTCATTTTATTACAGTAATTACAAAAATATTTTAAAACAAAACTTAAATCCTATAAGCTGATTTTGGATTTTGGATAATACGAGATGAGTATTCTCTTACTCGAATTATTTTAAATATATAAAAATATAATTAAGAAAATATATAAATTATATTAATTCGCACTTTGATAGAATTCAATTTGTTTCTGATTCTGCCATAAGTTTTCAAACTTCTAATACAAACGCCTTTTATAATTCTTGCTAGATTAAATTATCTCTGCGTGAGATCACAATTATGTAAATCGGTAAATTCTCGGAATAATTAAGATCAATTCGATAAAGGCTTATCTTGATCTTCTTAATTAACGCTTAATATATAATTAAGGTTCTTATTTGTCGAACTTTCTTTTAAAACTCTTTCCTTTTATAGTCTTCTTTAAATATAATTTATTTTTATTTACCTTTTAAAATATAATGCTTTCTTTTCCGTCATAAACTTTCTTCTATTTTATTTCTTTTGTTTATCTTTATATTAAATTTTATTTTTATTATTTATATACAATTTATATTTATTATGATAAATAGATAAATAATTTCTATTTATCTATTTCTACGTGTTTGTTGTACGGGGATCTGTTTCCACCATTGTCTTCAAATTGCCGTTGTTAACAGCAACTGGACGACCACGACCTTCTTTATTTTCAAGGTTTTCATCTCCATCAGAAAATTTTCGGAACCTTCGTTGCACTGTGCGCTCAGAAGCTGTTCCATTGCCAAACGCTTTATTGATATTGCGAGCCGTTTCTGCTGCTTTACGACCCAGTTTAAATTCGTAGAAGAAAATTGCTCGAATTTTAATCTTTTCCATTATTAATTTAGCACCGTAAATATTATAAAAAATAACAGCAATATGTTAATAATGGCTATAGGAATATACAGTTAGGCATAAGATTTCAAATAATATCTAACACTAATGCATTTAAACTTATATACATATCAAAGTAGATAAACAAAATATAAAGCTCAAAAGCTGCCATTATTTTTCAACCAACCTAATATATAAATGCGAATATATCATTGTTAATTTAGACTGATGATAACTGTTGATTCGTCGAAATTGATTACAATACATTATGACGAACGTTTTTTGAATTTAAAAAATAATTTATCGTCATTTTTTAATTATTTATGTGAATAATTTAATGTTAATTTATAATTAATTACGGAACAATTTGATTGTTTTTAAGTGAAATTTCAATTTCAAATTTCCAGCAAAATTTTTTCCCAATAGGGCTAATATTTTCTATTCATGTAGAAATTGAAATCTACAGGATCTGAACTAAACTATTTTATCATTTATAAAAAAGAGAAATATCAAATATATATTAAATAGTTTACCAATATCATCGTCCCAAGGAATCAGTCCATGATGTCGATGAATTCCAATCAGAGTTCCACCATATGCGAAATAAGTGACATTATGTTTATCAAGCTGTTTAATGAATACTTCAATTAATTCCAAAGTATGCTTAATTTGAAGAGTCGACAATTTTCTTTTGAAGTAAATAAGCTTTAAACTTATATTTTCAGCTTTCTTTGTTGTTATTAAGTATCTTATCGTTGGAGTAATATTTTGTTTGGAAATATTTTGATAAGGTTTGGTAATATTTCGATAAATTTCTGAATAATTTAAAAATACTATAGAAATGGCTGATTTACTGACAGTATCTTTCTTTACTATCCATTGTAGAATTAGAAGTGCAAAAAATATAAAACAGAAAAAATAAAAAACAAGTTTTTTCTTCATTTCGAATTTAGAATGAGTTTAAAATAATTCTATGACATTCGATGTGAGTAAATATTTACTGTTCATATTCTGTACATGTGAATAATTTCTATTCGTTGGACATCTTTATTTGAGAGAGAAGAAAAAAATTAGTTGGGATGGTAATTATCTGGATATAGTTGTGCAGACGGTCGACTTTGAATAACCGGTTTATAAAGTATTTTTTTACCAATCGAAAATGAGCGCAAATATCTATAAATCAATTATAGAATTAAATTAAGAATTAAAGAAAATAAAATTAAAAAATAATATTAATAATTGAATTATAATATCTTTTCTTTATAAACTGAATAAAAATTTTTGAAATTTTTGAAATAATAATTGAATTCAAAGTGTCCTTTTTTGGAAATACTGAGAAACTAAAAAAGTTTAGGGAGTCTAAGCTACCAAAAGGTTGGGAACCCCTGCACTAAATTTATTCTTGTTTATTGAATTTCGAATGAAAATTAGATTACATTTTTATAACAATTATTCGATTGAATTAAAAAATTAGTATTTTGTCCGTATTTCACACGTATTTCATCATTTTAATACATCAAGTAAAGTTGTTACAAGCTAGAAATTAAATTGAAGTAAAATAATGATTTATTCTAATTTACATACATCTCCAATATGTGTTTGACTAGAGGCTCATTAGATAATTGTTCAGTTAACATTCGTGCTGTTGTCTCTGAAAGTTTGGAGAAGGAGAATGAAATTGTTCCCCTTTACTAAACATCTTTATGTAAATAACTGCTTATGTTTCAATGCAATACTTTTCATAACTTTGACAGTTCTTCCTGGAAATCTATTTAAAATTTCTTCATTCACAATTCATCATTTCTTTGGGTAAATAAAAATTTAGTTAATTGAAAATTTCAGAATATTGAATCAAAAATACAAAATATTTAATTACATCGAGTTTACTGGAAATATTTTTCTAGTATTTAACATCTTTATGTAAATAACTGCTTATGTTTCAATGCAATACTTTTCATAACTTTGACAGTTCTTCCTGGAAATCTATTTAAAATTTCTTCATTCACAATTCATCATTTCTTTGGGTAAATAAAAATTTAGTAAATTGAAAATTTCAGAATATTGAACAAAAATACAAAATATTTAATTACATCGAGTTTACTGGAAATATTTTTCAAATAAAAGATTCTTTAACTTTTTATTAATGTTCAGTTATTATGGAAAACTAAATTATTATGAAAATCTTTTGATTCATCGTCTAGGGATAAGATCCTTGTTTTAATTTTTCCTTCCTTAGCTTCTTCGTGCATCGTCTGACATTGTACACACATTTCACAGGAATTTCTCGACATTGCATCGGTGTTAGAGTGTTTTTCACCTTTTCAGTATTCTACTTTCATATCTAACCCACAAAGGAAATTTATCCAAGTTTGAAACTGTGGAGTTATTGGATTCTTTGTCGTCTACATAAATATGATATCTTTGTGATCCGTTCTTAATAAAAATTTCTTTTCGTAAAGATAGTGTTTAAAGTGTTGTGTAAAATAGTAGATTACCAAAAATTCTTTTCTCTTAATACAGTATCCGAATTCATGTTTGTTCATTTTGTGGGATCCATACACAATCACTCTTTCTCTTCCATATAAGTCTTTTTGTGAAAACACTGCGCCAATTGTGTCAAAGCTGGTGTATGAACTCATTTCCAAAGTCTGGGTACGATAGCATTTGTGCTTTGATAATTTTTTCCTTTAATTTCTGAAACGCCTCGTTACATTCTTCCGTCCATATTATTTTTTTATCTTTATTCTTTCCACATAGCCCTTCCAATACTTTTGAATATTTTGCGTAGACTTTTAGAAATTTTCTGTAATAGTTTGTTAAACCCAAAAAAACTCCTCAAGTGCTTAACACATGAAGGGTTATGAAACTTACTGATCACATTGTTCTTTGTCTGATCTGTTTCTATGCCATTGTTGCTGATCATGTATTCGAAAAACTTTGTCCTTTCAATCAAGAAGTGGCATTTCTCCGGGTTTATTCTTAGAGCTGATTCCTTTATTTTACTAAATACGTGTTCAATTCGTTTGAGATGTTCTTTTTATCTTTCGCAAAAATCAGATTATTGCCCTGTGAGGAATATTTTAAATTTGGTATGTTGAGATTGGTTTATTGAATTTTGTATATTGAGTTTAGTACTTTGGAAATGTGTTTCTCCCACCCAAATGCAAAATTGATATTTTGGATGTTCACGATAAATAATTATTCGTGTATAATTTGCATTTTAAAGTACAGCATAATATATTTAAAAAACTTTAAAAATATTAAATCGTTTCAAATTTTCATATTAAAAATTTAAATAAAGTAAATAACTTTAACTAAGTTTTAAATTAAATAAATGTTCTTTCTTTCCATAAAATCATTTTTTTCAATAAAATTAATATGTAGATAAAATTATTACTAAAATTACAAAATTTGAACTTTAAAAATAAAATCTGAAAATAATGAAAAATTTGTTCGAATAATTGTTTATTAAAAAACATTGACTAAAATTCAACAATTTAGAACGATGTCGAATTACGAAAGCTTTGCTGAGAGTTGTCCAAAAGACAATTCTAATTGTATTGAAAATAAAAGTTCGAAAAGCCATGTTGTTGTTCTTAATAAAGAAATATACAACTGCCTCTATCCAGTTCAATTCGCCCAAAACTTTTATCGTTAGTTTTTGGAACGTTGCTGGTGCCGCCGCAATTCCGAACGGCATTCTCTTGAAACACTATTGGCCATTTTTTGTCGAGAATACTGTTTTGATTTTTGATTCATCTTCCCTCTCAATTTTATAGTATGCGCTTCCAAAGTCGATCGTGCTGAAGTACTTTGCTCCATTTAGAGTGTTTAGCATCTACTCTACGCTTGGCATTGAAAATGCAGGTCTGACCGTGATTTTGTTCGATTGTCAAAAAATCTATACTTTATGTCCTGTTTCTCTTTTTTCCAAACACATACCAGAGGAAACTTCCACGGGGAACTGTACTTTTCGATAATATCGTTTTCTTCATAATTTCTAATGATGTCGTCCAATTTTTCTTTAAAATTTTTCGGTTGTTGACAAGGTTTAACTAATACCGGTTCTCCATGTGTTTCGATTTTCTGTTTTCTTAATAAAGTTCTTCCAATATCCCATTTGTCGACCATAAATATTGATTTATATGCTCTTTAAAGTTTCATGAGTTGGTCGTCGATTTTCTTTTCGCACAGCTCTTTTATTCTTTTTAGTCTATACTATCAGAGGGGTTGTCTCGTATTGCTAGTACCTTCTCAGTTTGAGGTGGTTCTTTCTTCAACTATTCTCAATTTGTCCAAAACATCTATCCCTGCTATCATTTCCGGATCTAGATCTTTGACTACAAAAAATCAATCATTTTCTCTTCCTTTTCAATTATCACTTGTAGTTGCATAATGCCATACTTCATAAGTTCCGAATCATTTGCACAGTGTATGCGTCGTTTTGTTTCTTTGATGTTGACATCTTTCATATCTTTGATAATCTCTGCTTTCATAACGTTGACTCGGGTTCCTGTGTCTAACAGGCACTGTACATTTTTATTCTTTATGTGAAACTCTATACTTGATCGTTCTTTCAATTCTTTATAATTTATGTTAAACATTGGTATTCTCAATACATCTACATTCTTTTTCTCTTCTTCTCTTTTTCAGTTTTCATACTATCAACTTTTTCATCATTTTCATCATGTTCACCATCTAATATACACACCTCTAGAGGAATATTTTTATACACATCATGAAACATACAATCACATACACATTCACACATAAAATCTATTATACACCTACATTTACTTTCTATTATAGCTCACTAATCACTTCTTCCTGTGATCGTGCGTCTTCGTTTCCCTGTTCGTCTCTAAATTTCCTATTCATCGTGAAGCAATCTCTTCTTGTCACACCTCCCCTTATATCTATTCTTTCGGACATTCTGTCCAGTCCTCACTTCGTTCTCCTAATTCAGCCACTGGATATTTTCTATTTGTCTTTGTCCTTCGTTCTCCATATTTCACATGCAAATAATTTCTTCTGTTATCTCTTCCAGCGTTTTTTTGTCTCGTTTCCATTGCTTCCGTTCTCTGAATCTATTCGGATTTTCATAGCACTGTGTTCTTACGTGTCCTTTCCTGTTACAGTGGTTGCACCTAATGTTTGGGCATTCTCTTCTCACATGACCTTCGTCGTTGCATGCCCAACAAGAAATTCTTCTCGTTTTAAAATTTCTCATTGTTTCTTCTACTATTCTTTCTTCGTTTCGTGGTCTTGGCCATCGTCTCTTATGTTTGACTGTTCTCCTTTCATTGTCCCTCTTTGTCGAGTAAGTGTCCACTCTTATATCTCTGCTCTTAGATTCTAATTCGTATATTTTCTTCTGTATACATTCGACATCTCTCACGGCTATCTCTCTCTTTTTTTTTTCTTTTTTCTATCATCTACCACGTTTGCATATACCAGGTCTGATATCTATTTTTTCCTAATTTCTTTTCTACTAGTTTTCCAAACTAGTTCGTCTATTTGTAAGGGTCGTTCGATCCAACTTTTATTTCGACAAGTTCCATTATTATCTCAAGGATTTTCTTTTCTCTGGTGAATGCGGATCTCATTATTGTTTCCCAGGTATCTCCTTGTGCATTCTAGTACTTATTTATTGATTCTAGAGTTATGAATGCTGTCACCAGCAAGACTCTTCTTTCTTCTTAGGATCCCATGATCTTCGCATATCTGCCGAAGCTCTTTAAGAATTCCTCTACTTTTGACTCAGATCTGTCGAATATCTCTGGACCTTTGATGTGCGGAGTCACATGGTCGTTGGTCGCCATATTAAGAACACTGATTGGATTTTTAATACATTTATTTGCATCACAACTTGAATTGTCTCAATGACAATTCTCCATAAAACTTTCGTAGCTCATCATCGTTCTTGATTAATAAATTTAATTATATTTCTCAACGTATTATTATTTAAACAAATTTAAATTACAATTTATTTAAAATTCGCTTTCAAAATAATTTATAGTATAAATTACAAAAATAATTTTAATTATTTAAAAAATATTTTAGATATATTATTTATATGTTAATTAAATTTTAAAGTAAGTTATTCAAATTTTAAAATAGAAGAAATAATTCGACGTTTTAAAATATTTAAAATATTAATCTTCCATGTGGGTGGGAGAAACACAATCCTAAAACAACATACCAAACAACATACAATAAGCACCATTCAAAATATTCATCACAGATATAATTTTGATAAAACTTTTTATAATTTTTGAACACTTAGATGGTTTCAATTCTACCTCGGAACATCTGTTTCCTTGCATAAACTCGCTCATTAATTTTCAAATAGAGAATTTGTTCCAAGTATTGATGAATAAGGCTCAGATTCACTCTAAGAATTCAAATTTACCTCTCTACATTTCCTAATATCGATTTTTCAAACGATTATTTCACTTTATATCGAATAATGATCATAAAGTTACAGTTTTCAGAAATCTTAGTCGATGCCTTATTCAACAGAAAGACTTCAAAAATGCTATAAAATATTTAGAAGAAGCTCTAGATTTTTGATAAATTACTTTTAAAACAAAACTGATGCGACTTAAACTATTACTTGAACAACAGCGAACCGATTGACCGAGGAGCGGAAACTCTATTAGCTGAGAATATGATTGGTCCTTCCCCTCGACCCAAAGTCCTCCCCCAGACGCCAAAGTGTCACGGTCACACGAGTGCTGCAACTGCTCAGTTATGAGGGACATCAAATGATAAGTGGTAGTCGAAAAAATATTTTATTTCAACCGAAGTTATCGAATCATCATGAAACCGCATTTGATAATTTAGTGAGAACAACAAACACATTAGAAGGTTGACCATTTAGTTTACAATCTTTACTTCGGTTCTCACATCCAACAAACAATCTGGAATTTTCTCGAGGTTCTTATTAAAGAAATTGAATTTAAATATGCCTTATATCTTCAATTTTGATACGGACAAGAAATACAGTCAAAGAAAAAGTATCGTCAACTGAATGCCATGATAAATCACTATAAAACATTAAACTGATTGGCATTTTAAAAAGTCGTTTCACATGTGCAATGGCATGAAATATGAAAATGTATATAATATTAGTGTCATTTTGATATTTAATTTAAAGATTTTGCTAATTGTTTTCAGTATATACGATAAAGAGAAGTGTGATGATGTACATTAATGGATGTATTAATTTAAAAGAAAATAAAACTTTCAAATCAATTTCAGTTCTTCTTACAAATATTTTGTTTTTTCATAATATTTATCAAATAAATATTATAAAATATAAAAATTATAAAATATATAAATATAGTATTATTATAAATATATTATAATATCAAATTTCAAAAAATATTTACTTTCTTTGGTAGCTTATAACATTTAAATTATTTTTAGTTTAATTTTTTATCAATCATCTACAAAATAGAAATACTTTTATTTCTTTTCTATAAAAATGTCATGAAAATGTACCAAAGATGAAGTGAATCTGATGAAATGTCATGTGTTGAGATTCCCGGATACTGTTACTGATCATCCTTATTCAATTTGTTTTGATGACATAATCATTCACTGATAACACAATTTTTAAATATAAGAAGATTTAAGATTCATATTTTTTCTTGACGACTTGAGGATGGCGGTTATACCATCGTAATTAATTGTCGATAAAAATATAAAATTTAATATAAATAATATTTTAATTAATGAATTAAAAATATATTTCAGAAAATAGAAGAATTACGTTTAAAGTATTATCAGCAATTAAAAAAATCGATCATGTTTTAAAGATTTCATAACTTTTGAGACTCAATTATTATCAAAAGTTAAATAAATTTTTAAAAACCAAAAATCTTTAAGTCAGAGCTTTCTTTGAAATAAAACACAAAGAACGAACAAAAACGTAGAACTGAACACACCTAATAACGTATTTTAAAGTCATTTGATTGAAGAAGTATCCATTAAACTGTTTTCTTTGATTGAATAGTTTCTAGCTTTATGAGGATTTTCAAACGGAGAAGTTCTATATTCTTCTCCACTGGCAGGTAATTGGCTTTTATTGAGATTAGAGAAATATGAGTGTAAAAGTGCATCTCGAGAATTGATTCTATCTGGTGGATTGTAGAGAAGCATGTCCTAAAATGAAAGAAATTTCTTATCAAAAAATTAGACAGCTTTCTTATTCAAGTACATAAATAATATCCAAGTTTTTTATTTCTAAAAACATGATGAGTGAAAATAAAAATTAATAAAGTAGGTGAAAAGAAAATTGTCACTGTGAGGAATATTTTAAATTTGGTATGTTGAAATTGGTTTGTTGAATTTTGTATGTTGAGTTTAGTATTTGGAAATGTGTTTCTCCCACCCAGATGGAAAATTGATAT
>MQRK01232195.1:13111-25477 GCA_001938485.1 Girardia tigrina | reverse complement strand
ACTTTTCGGCAAATTTTTCCTTCACTGCTTCTGTGTATTCATCATTCGCCCGAAAGACATGTTCAATCAAAAATATTCTCTCCTCCGTTGACAAAACCATTTTCAATTGGAATTAACTTTAAGAATAAATTGACTTTCGTCAATGATTAGATTGAATATCAAAATGATATTTTTTTAAAAATTTAAAACGCTCAGTGTCAAGGTCAAAGTGTGTAGGTATGTTTTTTGTTCACGAATCTATTTCATAGTTCGATTTCATAGAAATTTGCATTTAAAAAGTCTGCTACAACGCTGATTATCTAAAAATAAACCAGACAATGAAAGGTGCACAGTGACTTTCTGAACGCACTGTATGTTACGAGCATAACTGCAAAGAATTTGGAAGATCACATGCGTAGAACAAGAGAGCACAAACAACGTTGGAATTTGATGTTTGTAAGAAGTCATTCTGCATAAACCTTTTTCAGAGACACAATGCGTCAAATACATATAATGTTTATTTTTTGACAGATTTTTTTTGTTTTTCAATATTATTTTCTTTTATATTTCGAAGGCTTTACAAATAAAAACATAGACAATCTTAACAGTTTGAGTTTACAAGTTCTAAATCAATGATTGAATTTAAATTTTAAAACATATTTCTAAATTCTTTAGTAATAAAAAATCACTGATCTCCCACGTGACCGCTGGGACGGCGGTGCAGCTGCTCTCAATCTCCCCCAAACGCCCGAAAGTAATAACACCCGACCACGTCATTTTAGATCCATCACAGACTTCGTTTGAAGTAATACGCACTTTTATAAAACTCATAAAATCAACATGCAGTGAAGAAAAATGAAGAAGCAATTAAATTCTTTATTTGTCAAATGTTTGCCTTTTTTACAAGAGTTAAAACAACAAAATTTTTTATTGACACATTTATTTATTAGATTTTGAAATATTTTATTAATAAATATTTTGATCAAAGTCAGAGCACCACAATATACATATTATAATTTACTTTTAAATTGTTAATGGGATATTTGCACTTGTTTCAGGGAACACAAATGTTTTATATTTGGCTCAATATTTGAAAGAACAACCCGAAGTTCTTCATCAAGACTTTTCAAACAGGAGTGTTTTTCATTTTTAATTAACACTAAGGTGGAAAAACTCAGTTCATATAAATATGTGGTGTAAAATAACAGCAAGATTTCGATAGCTTTGTCGGATATCAGAGGATATTCATTCTTTAATTTAATACAGAAAACATCTAATGGCATTTCCATGAATTTTATTTTTAAGGTTCTGTCGTTCTGCAATTCGAGAAAGTCCTCTCTAATTTTCAGGGATAATCCTTCTGTAGATTTTGCCACATTTGTACCAAAAAGATTTCGAAACCAATCATATTGCTCTGTGTTGATTGCATGAAAGTAGTACTCAAATTTGTGTTGCAGGAATGGTAAATGTTGTTGAGCCAAATCCAACATTATTCGTCTGTTTTCAATCCTTTGAAACATTCCTAGTGATGCTTGTTTTAACACTGTCTGCCAAAGTTCCAGTTTCGATTCGAATCCGTTTAATTTGTCAGAGCATTTCAATAAATTTTCATTCGGATCCGGCATTTTTTTATTAAGTTCGTTCATGTGTTCGAATATATCAGCCATGTATGCTATTTTGACAATCCAATGATTATTTTCGAAGAACTGATGAAGTTCTGACATATTTTGATTAAGTAGAAACTGACTAACCTCGTGAAGAAGCTCAAATAATCTGACCAAAACTTTACCTCGGGATAGCCAGCGTACTTCCGTGTAGTACAACAAGGATTTATATTCTGATCCCATGCTTCGAAAATTGATAATTGAAATAGTTCCTAGCCATCAGTGCAGCAATGTGTAAATTGCATTGTCAGATTTTGTCGTTTTATACATGAGACAAACCCCTTTTTATTGCTCATCATTGCTGCAGCTCCATCAATGCAAACGCTAATGTAATTGCTCCATTGAATTTCATAAATTTCGAAGAAATCATTTGTTACACGGGAGATTTCCTTTCCAGTTGTTGAGATTGGAAGCTCTAGAATAAATTCCTTCTCCACATCTGGGAATCCAAGAATTGGGGGTGTAGTCAAGGCTTCCTTCATCTCAGCAAATACTATATCACACGCCTCTGTCCATAATAATTTCTTCTTGTCCAATCCACACAATTGCTGTAATGTATTTGCTTTCGTTGCATAATCTTTGTTGAATCTTCTATAATAGTTACAGGTCCCTAGGAAACTTCATAGATTCTTTATACATTTTGGTTTTTCAAAAGATTTAATAGCTTCCAATTTGGACGGATCTGTTTGAATCCCTTTTTCGTTGATTACATACCCCAGGAATTAGACTTCTGTCTTTAAAATATGACATTTTTCTGGATTAATTCTTAGACTTGCCTTTTCAATTCTATCCAATACTCTGTCTAAAATCTCGTAATGCTTTTTTAATGATTTTGAGAAGATTAGGATATCGTCCAAATAAACTACTGTCTGTTCTATATCCCCAATATCCTTGTCATACCTTCTTGAAACGTCTCCGGTGCCGCTGCAATACAAAACGGTATTCTATTAAAACAAAATTGACCCACTTTCGTCGAAAACGCCGTTACAGCTTTGATTCTTCTTCTAGTTCTACCTGGTTAATATGCATTACCCAAATCAATCGAAGTAAAATATCTAGATCCATACAACTTGTCCATCATCTCTATCATATTTGGCATTGGAAATGCCTGTCTCTCCGTAACTAGACTCAGTTGTCTAAAATCTAAGCAAAGTCTGATATCATTTTTTTCTTTTTTCAACACGCATGTCATCGGAGTATTCCATTGAGAGTTACACTTCTTTATAATGTTGTTTTCCCACAAGTTTTTTATAGTTTCATTGATTTTCTCTTCTAGATTGATTGGCTGTCTATGTGGTTTCAAATTAATTGGCGGTCCTTTTGTATCTATTCTGTGTTTTATCAGCGTCGTGCATCCTATATCCCATTTATCCGCCATGAAGACTCTTTTATGCCTCTCTACGATATTGATTATCTTTGGTTTATCAGCAATATGCATCGTATTTTTGGCTATCTGAAATCGTTCCTCGTCTGTCCCTTTCCGGCCGAATCTTGGTTCTAAATTACATACCTGAAAATTTTGATCGAGTATTTCATCGTTTTTCTTTTTCCAACATAACTCAATTTCGAACTCACTTTGAAAATTTATCCCGTCTATTATGTCTGGTTTAATGTCAGTTACAACTATAAACGTTATATTTCTCTGTTTGTCTTTGATATTTACATATTACTGATATCTTACCAATACATTCTAGTGGACTGTTATTAGCACAGTGTAATTTAATATCTGCTGCTTCTAATTTCACATCCTTTAGTTTGTCAAAAATTGTTTTGCTCATGACGTTCACTATAGCCCCAGTGTCTAATAAACAGTCCTCCTTGATACGTTGTATCATTACTTTTACACTTGGTCGACCTTGCATTTTGTTGTTTACGATATTTTCAGCTTTCCATTCTTCTATGGTTAAAATCCTGGTTTCTTCGCTAGTATTTCTGTCCTCTACTGGTTCAACTAAACATTTTACACAATTATCTCCGTATACATCTTTTTTTAAAAACTTCCAAACTTTATCATTTACGTTCCATTCTACT
This sequence comes from Girardia tigrina, assembly GCA_001938485.1. Lineage (NCBI taxonomy): Eukaryota > Metazoa > Platyhelminthes > Tricladida > Dugesiidae > Girardia > Girardia tigrina. The sequence goes on along the minus strand of MQRK01232195.1, from coordinate 21,803 downwards.
GCTTTCATATTTTCTGATTTGTCACTCATTACGTCTGTAATTTCTGTTATACTACTTTTACTATAAATACCGATATTTTGGGAATCCTTTATATTTATTAGTTTATTGTCCCGACTGGCTCCACTTCTGTCGAGGCTCTGTCTTTTGGGTGATCTTCCTCCATTACCGATTCTTCATATTCTCTTCAATGTTCGCTACTAATCCTCTATTGTCTCCTCTTCTCCTGTTTTCTCTATCTCTATTTTGTCGTTGATTGTAACCCCCTCCTTGATATATGTTATTCGTTGATCTTTGTTGGTTTCTTCTCCCGTTTAAGTTGGTGTAACATTTGTCCTCCCGATGACCTCTATTATGACACCGTTTACATTCGATATTCGGACAGTTTCTTCTTACATGTCCCTACTGTCCACAACCATGGCATTTGATTTGTCTCCTTTCTGTACAGTTTTTTCTATTATATCCCTCCATTCAACATCCGAAGCATTTCCTAGTCTCCCGTTGTCTATTTGTTACGCTCGAGTATTGGTTTCTCTCCCACTTTTGATCATTAGTATATCTGTTCTTTTCTGTGCCCCCGACTCTTGTATGCTTTTGTTCAAATCTATTATTATTTTGAGTCACAGCATCCTTGTAGCTGTTCTGCGTTCCATTCTCTCTCACTACGTTTATCTGATCCTCTATATTCTTAATATCGTGTATCATTTTGATCTTTACATTTATTTGTTCTACTCCTTTTACATTATTCATCCGAACTTCTTTCTTGATATCCATGTCATCACAATAGTTCCTGAAACCTTTCCTGAACTTTTCAGGTAGTAATTGGTTCGTGAAGTTGTTCAAAGCAGCGTTGTTCGCCATGTAAGTAGCGTTTATGCCACTTTCAGTATTATCAAATTCCGAAATCATAATTTAACACCACAAACTTGATTAATATCAAAAATCCACATATTTAAACAAATTTCTTAATAATTCATTTATTATTTCAAATAATTTTACAATTTTAAATAAGTTAAATTAGGTTTTACGATTTTTATTAAATAAATCAAATTAATATTTTTTAAATAATTAATAATCATTTTAATTTCTATCCAATAAGTTTTTAGTAAATATTTTATTAAAATATTTATTTCCCCATTTGCTAAAAAATAATAAGAATTAATTCATTAATCAATTAGTTTAGAATGCAATCGTACGAAAGCTTTGACAAAAAATGTCTTAAGGACAATCAAAATTGTTGTTTAAATAAAAATATGAAAACTCAAATTGGTGTTCTTAATATGGCGACACACGACCACGTGACTCCGAATATCAAAGGTCCAGAAACATTCGACGCATCAGAGACAAAAGTAGAAGCATTTATAAAGAATTTTAACAGATACGCGAAGATAATGGGATTTTCGGAGGAAAGGAAAATCCTTTTAGTCAAGCCATACATGACTCTGGAGGCAATAATTAAGTATGAAACAGCACCCGGTGAAACATGTGAAGAAAAATTAAGAGCAGCGTTCTCCAAGGAAAAAGCCGTACTAGATTTAATGAAAGAAATGTTAGATTTGAGAATTGACTCCAGCGATCCCACAATAATATTTAGAAAGGCAGACGAACTAATAGAGAAAAAGTTTGGTAAGAAAGAACTATCGAATTTAGTATACGCTAACTTGATAGATGATGATGATGATGTACAAAAGCAAATAGCCATTCAAGGTATCACGAAATCTGATGAGATTGAAGAAATACAAACAAGAATGTTCGAACATGAAAAAAACGCACCAGTGGCAGCATATAATACAAAAAGAGAAAATGAATGGAAAACAGTGGAAAATAAAAAGAGAACAACAGGATCGCGGAATAGAGAAATTCCAGAAGATACAAGAAGAAATTTTAAAGTCAGGAAAATTACTTGTTTGGCATGTCATGAAGAAGTACATGTTAGAAGAGATTGTCCAAATGTGACATGTAATCATTGCAATAAAAAGGACACATAAGAACACAATGTTATGAAAACCCAAATAGGTTTAAGGAACGCGAGCAATGGAAACGGGATAATGGAAGATATCGATGGGAAAATGATAGGAAAAATTACTCGAATCAACAATATAGAGACCGGCCGACGTACACAGGAAATATTCAGTAGCGGAATTGGACGAATTAGACGATGAATTGTATGAAGGAGATAACTCTTCAAGACGGGGCTATACCGACGAAACCAATAGAAAAGAAGAATCTAAAAGACAGGAATATCCCAGATGAGGAGCTTCGGCTTCTCATATAATAAAATTGGAACGAAATGATTGAGTATCATTATGAGAGATCTGGAGTAAAACGGGACTTAGACTCCAACCTGGTGGAGTACAAAACAGAATGACATCAGCCAAAAGCATAACGAAACTTGTGAGGTTATATGATCCCATTCGGGACCACACCAGCTAGACTTCAGATTACTCTGTGATACATCGGTCGTTCTTAGGAATATTATATGAGGGAGTCGGTAAATCCGGCCTCCAACGGGCCGGCGACCCGTTGGTTCACACTGTCTAATCTTGACAGGCGTGTTCACTAAAGTGTCAGAAGTACCCATATCCCTGGAGATTTTCAGGGATATGCTCAATCTGCATTGTGAATATCCCCAATAGTGTGAAAGGGTATGGTGCGAGAAGCCTGGGATATTACATCACTGGTCCCAGTGAGCGACCTCTACAGATTCTGATACATGGAAGTGGGTTGGAAGCTGTAGAAACGGTGGTGTGGTAAATTTGGTTCGAAAGGTGAAGAGAAGAGAGGCTGTACACTGCCTAATATGATTCCATACATGGAAATGGGTGGAATCGTGTACTGGCAGGGGTGCAGCACCGGCTACAAATGATCTGTGCAACTGGTCCCAGGGAGCGACCTCTATACGACTCCGATACACAAAGGTGGGTTGGAGGCTATAGAAACGGGAGTGCAGTGATGTAATCGGGATATAAATGAAATGGACGTACGTATCGGTGAAGTGTAAGTCCGCCAGGTAAGCTGATGAATCTATAAATAGATCATCAGCCATCCACTGACTGACATAAATACTGATTATCGGATCTCCTCCACCATCCGAGCATCTGAAAAGGATAAAGTTGCTGAGTTCTTAAGGAAATGTTTGTCTCTCCACTATCTCCACTCCTGGACTGAGCAGAAGAGTGTTGGCCGATCGGCGTCTGTCCTATCTCTCTCTTCTTACACGACCTCTGTTGTTTACAATAGTAATCTCTCAAACTTTGAGTGGGAGTTCATTCAGAAGAGTCGCTCTTACACCTTGCCTGTTAGTTGCCGTTTTGGGGAATCTGATATTTGTAGGAGATGCCAAGAGAATGCTGAAACTCTTATGCATGTTCTCTGCTGCTGTCCGACACTAATGTCATACACTAATGCTCGTCATGACACTGTCGTTGACATTCTGGCCTCCGAAATTAGGGAACACTGCAATGCCGAACTCGATGTCAATCACCGGTGTCGATTTGTTCACTCTGCACTCCGTGTAGACTTGCAAGTCTACTTCCCTGAAAAGAGGCGAATTGTTCTTATTGACGTCAAGTGTCCCTTCGATGAAAAAGATAACTTAGCCCGTGCGAATAATGATTATCTGGAACATTATCACCATCTAAAAGAATCCATTCAGGAAAAATTCAGCGATCATAAAGTGTCATTGTTTACATTCATTGTAGGAGCTTTAGGCACCTGGATCCCGGACAACATCAAAGCTCTCAATGCGATCTTCATCCTCCACAGAGAGAAAGCCATTGCGCACGCCACCATCCGAAGCAATATCCAATGGAGTGGGCGTCAATGGATCGCATTCAAAGACGGAAGAGACTCCTCCAACCTGGCTAAATTCCGTGACGATCCAGTACACAATCCCAGAGCTCGTGCGACTGAAGGCCCAATTTTCGAAGACACAGACGATGAAATCAATGAAGTAGCTGTCGCGGACAGCTTCCAGCATCAACGAAGTGGCGAGCGATGAAGCTGAAGAAAAATCAGGCCAACTAAATCAGTTCAAGTCCCGTCCTGGCAGAAAAAAACTCTTGTTTTGAAATAAATTTTTGTAGACTAATACTTGATTCCCGAAAGGGAGGTTGATGAGGGAGTGAGGGTGTGCCTGCGTGGCGAAAGGGTCTGTGTGAGGAACACAGACACAAGCGGGTTGGAAAAGGTATCTAACCGCTAATCTATCGAGGAAGCCTGTGCGGTGTGTGGAAGCGTTCACTCAATTGAAGGGTGCTGGGGGAGGCCGCTAGTGAAAGAACCCCAGTGGAAACCAGGGGTGGTAAAGAGGACGCCTTCGGGCCGATATATGCACCGAATTTATTTGTGTATCAACCGGGTTCATATGCCCAACGATCAAAATTCAGAGATGATCCGGGAAACGAGGATGCACGATCACAGAGAGAGGTGATCAGTGTGCTTCATTAGAAAGTCAACGCAGATGTATGTTTGATTGTACATATGAATGTGTGTGTGATTGTATGTATGAAAATATTCCTCTAGAAATGTGTGAATTAGATAGTTTGAATAAAGAAAGTTATGAAAAATGTGATAGCATGGATTTTGAAAAAGAAAGAAAGGAAAGAAATATTACAACAGATATATTAAAAATAGCAAAGTTTGACATAAATTATAAAAAAATTGAAAGGACGGCCAAGTGTAGAATTTCGTATAAAAGATAAAAATGTTCAGTGCCTTTTAGTGATTATAGATGGTATAATAAAGACGAACAAAGAAAAAATTTGGATACCGGAATCAAACAGAGAAGAAATGATTATGCAGATACACACGTTGATTTCTAACGCTGGTGCGGAAAAATTGACAAAATATATTGCAGAAAAGTATGAAATTACCAACCAAAATCTAACTCGGTATGAAAGAATTTCAATCTTAAGATAATCCTCGACTTTATCCACAGGCGAATTAATTGTCTCTTTAGACTGAGCAATCTTAATCCGTTCTCTTTCAGTTATTTTGTCCAAAGTCTAACGAGTGAGTTCTCAATAAAAGACTTAGAATATAATTATAACAATTTACTCAATGTTTCAATACTTTTATTAGATTTAGCAAAAGTAGAAGAAAGGGATCAAGAACGGCAAAGCCAACCTTTTATCATATTCTTCTTATATCTAGAGTCACAAAAAATGTCTTATGATGTGTATAAACCAGTATCAGTTTTCTTACGATAAATTTCAGTATCAAAATGATCGTATTTTCTATCAATTATTCAAATATCTAAAGAATTCTATTCTTAAAGCAACAAATAATTTTTTAAATTTAAAAACTAATATTGCTTAGGAACTCTGGATTTGGCCATTTTTTTCAATTCTAAGACCTTAAATAGATATTTTATTCAAATTTTCACATTATCATTTATTGTAATCGAAAATAAGTAAGTGTGCAAAGTTTGAAGAAATTTGATTGAATAAAAATGTTTCAAAAATAGGTTTTTAAATTCCATGGACATATATATATATATACATATAAAAGAAAAATAATGGAAAAATAGAAGTAAAATAATTACTTATAAATAAAAGAATAAGATAACAAATTACAAATTATAAAAGCCTTACAGATATTAAATCAAGTGCATCAGGTGTCATCTGGTCCTTTAGAACAGATCCAAGACAGTTACTTCTCCATATGGGCAACATTGAATTCCAACTTGCAAGGTGTGTCACTCCTGGCCACGCGCGCTCTGTCGGAGTACCAAGCAAATGGAATATCTTGAATATCTGATCAATCTCACTGTCGCCACGGAAGAGTGGTTTGCGAGTGATCATCTCAGCAAATATACACGCCACACTCCATACATCGACCGCGCAAGAGTATCGCTTGGACCCCATTAAGATCTCGGGTGCTCGATACCACAGTGTAACGACCTATCAAACAAATCCAATCAATTCAATGTTCACAGAAATCAGAATTCTTGAGGATCAAAAGTAATATTTTCACGAGAATTGTGATATGTAACATTATATAAAACCAGAAAATTATTATTTACTGAAATTTCATTAAATAGTAAAAACATGCAATACTATTTTCAAAATATTTTTTAATAATTCAGAAAAGAATCAGAAATAATTTTTTACAATTACATTTAAAAATCAGGATTGGATCGAAATTATATTACGATCTCATAATCCAGAATCAACCAATAGGAATTTCTCAAAATTTTTAGGAAACTTCTCATAAAGAGTATATGATTCTGGTAATTCAATAGATTCGCGATTAATCGGCTGAACCGGTATTGCGTTTAGGCATTTTGTGGTGCGTTGGATCCCTTGCCGAATTAAGTTCAAATAAAAAAAAATAGAAAACCATCTAAAATAAAAAAGTAATTAAATTAAACTAGAAGATAGTTCTAATAGACTTCAAAGATTTTGATGATCTCGTATAAAAAGCTAGACGAATTGAAGCTTACAACGTGAGTAGGGAAAGGCCGAATGTTGAAATGTACGCCTTGAACCCCTCGCGTATCTTTAAAAAAGGTAATGATCGTCAATCAAACGAAAGGTTTGGAGGTGACCAAGACGGAAATCCTGCATATATTTGTAAGTGGACGAAATCTTTCAAAATTTTTAAAACATACGATTGTATATAACTTTATTCATTCTCGTCAAAACCGTATCAAAATAAAAAATAATTGAATTAAACTAAAAAATAGGTTCAAAATTATCAAAAATAAAAAATATTCATAAAATTGCATTTTAAAAAATGGTTACAAAACCATCAAAATAAAAGTATTCATAGAATTAAATCTTGAAAAATGGGGTTGAAGCCGTCCAAATTAAAAATATTCATAAAAATAAATATTAAAAAATTGATTCATTTCCATCAAAAATTCAACTAAAACTAGGGTCAAAACAGCCTGTGTCAAAATAAACGGCGTCAAAACAATATGTACCTTAAATTTATAGCTATAAAATAAACACTATTTTACAAATCTCTGAACTCATAAAAGACAAGGTAAATCAAATATTTGTATCAAAAAGTAATTTTATACACAAAATAGCTTGAAATAATAAATTGCTGATTTTTTTTGCGTATTTACAAATTTAAAATAATTATTTTCACTAAATAATTATGATGATTAATATTATATAAATTATTAAAAGGATTGCTAGCAATTTAATTAATATTAACATTAAATTTAATTAATATTTTGAAGAATAAATCTCTTATTGTAAGAGAATTCCTCGATCTCGGAATGTTTATTAGATTGAACGACTACTGTAAGAATTGTGAGACGATAAATATTTATTGCTCCTATAAAATTTATTTTCTGTGAAGTTCATAGACTAAAAGGAATTAATGAAAAAAATTCAATTTTTCTCTAACAAAAATAAAACGACTCTTTTAACCAGAAACTGATTTTTTGAATTTGAAATGTAAGTAAAATCAGAAATAAATTGCTGAACATACTAAATAAATGGTTCACATTTGACCCATATTAAAATATATCAAGGTAGACACTATGATGGTTATGATAAAGGTTTTAAAGTTATTTCAAATAATTTACACACAAATTATGAAAGGATTTTTATCGAAGCATTGCTAATAAATGTTCCATGCAAAAAGAGCTAAGTAAAAAGAGCCAACAATAAAAACAGAATAAAATTTGCACAGTAATAATTGTAATAAAATGGTACTAAATTCAGTTTAAATCAGGCGTCCCATCCGTCCCTGATTTTCCGGAATAGTCATGTGTTTCAAAAAGTTGTCCCGGATTTTAAAGCAATTACATTTTAAAAGGCAATTTAAAGTAGTAATCATAGCCATATTGTTGACAAATATTATTAAGAGTTAGGATCTTTCTCCAAACCACCTGGTCAAAAGGAAACATAAATCCTTGATGAGTAACTAATGGGAAATATAGAATCGATACATAAATAGTACAAACTCTTAGTTGGACATATTTATTTGTGGACGAAATCTTTCAAAATTTTTTAAAAATTTTAAAACATACGATTGTATGTAACTTTATTCATTCTCGACAAAGGAAAGTATACTAATAGAACAAATAAATTATGTATTTCATAAATTGTATACAAATTGTATAATAATGTATACAGTCTTAAAATTGTAAAAGAGCTAACTGAAAACGTGTTTCAATGAACTCCTTTAACGTAAAAAAATAAAGATAAATATGTATAAAACTTTTATTTTTACAGAATATAAATAAACATATATAACAAAAAAACACTTACGAGAGAGAATGGCACAGATAAATCTCGATTTTGATTTGTGTTTGTTGTTCAAAGGTTTCAAGGAATGATCTTCTGTTGTAACAATATCGATGGAAACGTCAGAGAATCATTCGGTTGTACAACGAGATTTTGAGAAAATAGATCACATAAAGAGGAGCACTTTCAGAGGGAATATTGATAAATTGGGTTGTAGAAAACTCCTTTACGAACTGATTTTATAAGAAAACTCCCCGTAGGCAATATAGTAGAATTGTAAACAGTAATATTAATGATTGTTTCTATCGAATGTTTTATATATATATAATTTTTAATATATATATATATATATATATATATATCTTTATATAGTTGTCATCTTTATCATATGTCTCCGTTACCTTGTAAAGTACGGAACGATAGAGAAAACATCGTTTTCTCAAATGGCAATTGATAGCTGCCAATGGTTGGTTTGCGAGAATGAGATT